>CM061533.1:78354989-78539511 GCA_030545055.2 Neoaliturus tenellus
AATACCACGTGCATCCTATAAACGTGAGTAACGAACAGATTCCGCACTAGAATACAAAACATTTAGAGTATGCAGGGGAATATCGGTCAAGCTCCACTGCGTTCATGGGAAGAACGGACAAAGTCCGTTAAAAATCAAAGTTAAAGTCCCTTAAAATCCGTTAAAATCACCGTTAAAAAAACAAATTTTTATTGTTTCAACCATAAAATGACAACCAGTAAAATTAAATATTAAGCACATTAACATTACTATGGATATATGTTATCATACTTATACGACTCTTTAAATTTTTAAAACGCTCTCCTGAAAACTTTAGATTTTGTGAGTTTGATCGTTCTTCCCCTGCACCCTTCATAATTGGAAGGTATTTTGAGATAGAACTATTGTATTCTAAATACATTAAATCCGATTTAATAAAAAATACCTCAACAAGATAATATATTCTGGAAGGAAATGTTATGAGGTTTTTTCTACATGTATCGGAAATATGCACTATTCGGTCCTAAACACCTATGGGATAGTAGGAATAAATGTAGACTTGTAATGGGCAAGAAATTGTGCTAATTTACTTTTATCTCAATTATATTCAAATATATTTTTATATAAGGCTTTTCCATTTATAAACGCCCCTTATTCTGTATTATTTCATCAAACTTTTACCCAGAATTATGTGAATCTTCTACATATTAATATGCAAGCATGTTTCGTTTTCTCCTTTTTCTCAGCTCGTGAGCATCGTAGGAGAAACCTGTAGGGTCCTATAGATGAGCAGAATCGCATTTTAATTCACATCGGCCCAAGGGGCTATGTAACACTGGCTTTCAAAGTTTCAAAGTTAATCTTATGGGATAAGGATAATTATTTGAACTAGAGCTCGCCTCCTGGTTGATATTCAACCAACATTTTTTTCAGTTCATCTGGACTGTCTGGAACAAACTAAACCATATATGTTATAACTGAAGCATCTGTTCTTCCTTATTTGCTAGCATTTGTTATTACAACAGCTGTCTAATGATTCAGTGAATTACTTTCTCCCATAAGATTAACATTGAAACTTTGAAAGCCTGTAGGGCTTAGCCCCGTGGGCCGATGAGAATTAAAACGCGATTCTGCTCATCTACAGCACAATACCTTTCTAACGGTATGCGCAGATTTCTCCTACGATGCACACAAGGCGAGAAAAAAGGAGGAAATAAAACATGCTTGCCTATTAATATATAGATCATTAGACAGCTGTTGTAATAACAAATAATAGAAAATCAGGAAGAACTTTACATATTTCGTCTAGACGGTCGAATATTGTTGACGGTGAAATATTGGTTGAATTACGTCCAGTGGGCGATATCTAGTAATTTATAAAACTATAATCAGAACTCACACTACACAAAGAAAGGGGAGCCTACCTAATCTTGATACGTTTATGTTCATTGCTTATGATATTTGGCTGACCGCATCATAAATTTTAATAAAGAAAAATATATTTCACCCTC
Organism: Neoaliturus tenellus; assembly: GCA_030545055.2. NCBI lineage: Eukaryota > Metazoa > Arthropoda > Insecta > Hemiptera > Cicadellidae > Neoaliturus > Neoaliturus tenellus. Next base: position 78,356,480 of record CM061533.1, read on the forward strand.
TCAGACATAAATAACAAATTATTAGTTATATAATATCAGTCGTCATCGCAGAAAAATACACTTGAGTTCATGTGCATCCAGATAAATAGAATTTGATTAATAGTAATCTGTTAAGAAATCATGTCAACTCATATTGTTGACCATGCTGGAACAAGTTGTTTATGCTCACTTACAACGAATCTCGTAATTATACTTAGAATGTTGAACGATATCTAAACACATGAGGATGTGTTAATTTGCAAATGTATACATTGGTAGATACTTGATAATATACTCTATCCATGCCACTATTTTAATTTAATTCACCGTACATAATACATCTTGCTAATACACCATAGACAATATTTTTTTTATATTAAAGTTGGATATGTTGGATTGGAAAAATCTTATTTGCACAGCATAAATAAAACTCTTATGTACATACGAAATTTAGCTGTAATTAGTTAAGGATGCAAACCATTGTCCAAAGTGTGTTGGTTAACTTGCAATAAAGCGAACTTGCAAAGGATAACTTTAACACATTTAACCACCCACAAATAATATTTCAGTTACGACCTTGATAAACTGTACATCAGTAAACGTTGACAGCATATTTTATTTCAAGAAAATGTAACTGAAAAAGAAAAAGAACAATTTGAGCGGTTGTAAGTCGATGCGGAGATTCATTTCAATATAATCCTCCGGGAAGTGGGCTTTAGACAATGGACAATGAAGGGTGATTGAAAAGCTCATTTTATAATTCGCAGGAGTAAGCAGATCGCTTCTTTTGTGGTCCAGTTTGCCAAAAAGATCAGCGGACGAACAAAAGCGTGATATGTGTAAGGCGCTTACACCACTGCTGTAATAAACACTGTAATAACCGCTCGTTATATCGTATTACAGCGGATCCCCACTGAATTGGTTGGCTCTTCCAAACTGTTCTGCGTTGGATTCTCATTAAATTGCATGTTTGTTGTTACTTAAGTAATTAGAAGTTTATATACTTGGCTTACTTTAATAACATTTTAAACATGCCTTGAATATTGATCGTAACTTTTTAAATTGCAGTTAGTTTATGTATAGGCTATCTGTTTTAACGCGCGGTAAAATGCAAAGTTATATGTAGTGTCTTTAAGCAAAAATATAACTAGATATAGTTTAATCAGATTTAAATAATTATAATGTTACTGATTATAAGGTAGTTAAAAATAATATGTAAAAGTTTTATTTATAAATAATCTAAAAATAAAACTTTTTAAACCATTATAACTCTACAAAAATTAAACTGTAAAACTGAAAGTTATAACCAAGCAAAATTGAGGTAAAACTATAAATATAGATGTTTAAAAACTGTCAAATTATTGTTTTATTAAAACGCACCTTTCATATTTCAATCACTTCCATTCCTACTTCAATTTTTAATATGATACCTGTAATATTATTACTTTATGAACTGTACCAAAAAACCAACAGAACAAATGTAATCGTTTTTCCAATATGGACGTTTTCATATCCATGGCCGGGCTGGCGGTGTGTTTTGATGTGATTTCGGCGCGGGGAGGCGGCCAGGCCGGTACACATAGTGCAAGCTTCCGCTCCCCCTCCATCGCATTTATTACACAATTTACCGGCCCCACTGCTTGTTCCAATATAAAAATCTATTTCAAAACATGTTTGTCCACGTTTGAGCGCGATATTGCTTTTTATTTCAAAATATTCCGTTCAAAGTTGATCCTTACACAAACGGATCATTCCATGTCAGAATAATTGTCCTCTGGTACCTGACTGGTGTTTTAAACATCGACACCGATAAAATCAGAGGTTTAATAAAGGTTTGCTTCAGTGAAAATTTGGCTTTTCCAAAGGCATTTTTCGACCAACACAATGAAACTTTTAAGAATAAATATATATTTATTGAACGATACTAATATTCTATTTGGAGAAAAATCATTAGCGGCTTTTGGGTCATCTGATGTTACTTAAGAAAATAAATGGACGAATTGTAAACCTAATACCTATGTAGCAGTTATTTTGGACGCATACCTTTAAAATTTCATGATTATATTCTATAAACTATTGTATTTTTTTAGTTAGATTAATGTTTGTTGCCAGACAAATATGTAATGTTCTTTTTACAGAGAACAAAATCTTAAAAACCGAATACAATAACACTTTTAATAACACAATGATTACAGGAATACAAAATTAAGATTAACAATAAACATTACTAACAACATTTATTTGAATTTTACAACAATAGTCAATACAATTAATTATTTACATGTTTATTTTACAAAGAGCTAAGTACATAATTGGTTTCAAAAACCGGAACTAGATTATAAATAATTTAAAATGTTCACTACTATCACGAAATACTACATAATACTTAGTATTGTTGGGTGGGCAATGTACAGGTGAAACGTAGATTTATAATAATAACGAAAGCAATAGATACAATTATACATTAATGTGTAAATATAATTTCAATTTAGAAAATTCATACATAATCTAAAGTTATTCAAATATGATGATACGTGTTTGATATCAAATAGATTATTCCACTGACTGTATTAACAAATATTTACTCAAGTCTAAAAAAATAGCACGTTAAAACATTTTAAAGATGAAGTTACATAATTCAATGCGTCATGTCGCTCTTTAGCGCTTCTTTAACTTTAAGTATTTGGTACATATGTTGAAACAAAAAAACACATTTTTCTAAAAAATTTTTTTAATATTGCAACAAAAGTTGTCCTACAGTATTAAATATTTCGTATGATGTTTCAAATCTTTCATATCACTTTTCGAGCTACGGTCCTTAGAGATGTACTAACTTTGTCTTACTTTCAAAAAATGATTTTTTGACAGTTAAGTTTTTTAAATCATGGCGAATAGATCAAAGTTTGTCTCGGAAAGTTACGTGTTTAGGATGGTTCACGTTTTCTACATGCATTTGCCACAGTGCTTGCCACATCAAGACCAGCAATTAAGTGTACCACTACAGAATAAATAACAAAAATACTTTTTATAAACAATGTTTAAATTTTATGAGTTGATTTGTTGAAATTAATGTTGAAACCTAAAACAATTAGTTATTTCCAATTTAGATAATCGCAAATAGTTTCTTCTAAATGTTAAATCATCACGATCAACTCCTCCTCTTCACGCTAACAACAGTTTGTCCTCGCCCGCCCGTCTACGTCTCGTGCATGGTCGTGGCCGGGGGGGAGGAGTCCGAGGGGCCCGCCACGGTCCCGCACAGCCGCCGGTCCAGGAGATGCTCCTTGGCGCGGAGCCTGAGCGCCGCGATGCTGGAGGTCCGCGAGTCCGGGGACGCGGGGGCGGGCGACGTCGGGGGGCTGGGCGAGGGGGGGCGATCCGGCGGCGGGGGGAATGGCGCCCCCAGCACGGGGATGGCGCCCCCCAGCATGTAGTGCGACAGCAGGTTGTGCAGAGGCGCCGCGGCGCCCTTGTTCCAGAGGCCGAACATGGCGGCGGGGTTGAAGCCCAGGGCGGGCCAGAAGGGGTCGGGGGCGAGGGGGGGCATGCCGAGCTGGGCGTGGACCGCCAACTCCGGAGGGAACCCTGCAACATAACACACAGGATGACAACAGGCGAGGAGGCCGGGGTGAACCAGGGAAGTGACATAGTTGTGAATTAAAGAGTAAGTAAAAGATACATTGTATATTAAAAAGAGTCATCCGATTGGGCAACTTTATGCAGTATAAATTTCTTAGCTATAATACTCGTATAAGTGAGAGTCAATTAGTATCCATTACTAGGGTGGAAAGTGCTGTTTCCCGGGCCGCGATCGAGTCTGCAGCTGAGGGAGGGATTTCGAGTAGGGTCTATCTATACTTTAAACCAGAATTATGAACGAAATTTTTCATCGCACTGTATTTTTTTTTTTTTTATATATATTAAAATATGAGGTTAAAAGGTAAGATAGTAATATTACAAGGTTAAGGTTGGTTAATCAATTTTTTTTAATAACCCTGTTGTTGCTAGGTTGATTTACTCAACCCAATGACACGTATATATTCTACCTTTATGATGTATTATTCGGAACAGCAAATTAATGATAAATATAGTCTTAGTGCCACTAGCGTCATTTTCGCTAGAATTGACGTTATTGTAAAGTATTATAATTAATTACTTATTTCATACACTGGAAGCTGCTGATGTAATCACTTGTTTTTCGAAAAGCCATTGGAAAACCGATACATCACATGGCCGCAGCTGTGGAGGCCACGTAACAAACATTTTTGTGGGATTGTGGTACCAATTTTTGAAGACCGCATGGACCTTTGCCATGCATCTAATGGGAGAATTTTAATATCTATGAACAATTGTGGAAATTTTGTTGGGTCTCACTTTCATTGCATAAAACAAAAATTTATTTTTTTATTAAGATTTATTATAGTGTTGCCAAATCGGATATTTCTTTTATACACTCTATGTATTTGGATAGACCTTCCATGACGGTAGGAGTAAAAGGAAAATCAACTCTTCCTTTTTTCGAGGGGTAATGATTTTTATACTAACAATGTACAAATCTTAAAATTCTAAATGGTAAAAAATTTCATATTACTTACTCAGAAAATTATTATTTTCAGGGATAAAACAAGTACAGAAAGTATAAGAAAGTACTTTCCATATAAGAAAGTGATGTATATAATGCTTACAAAAACGGTATAATAATATGAGTTTGTGTATAATATGTGAACTTTTATTTTAACACAAACTCATGTTTAGTGATTTAGAATTAAAAACAAATGGACAACACAGCAAATATTCAATTTAATTTCAAGCGATGAAAGTATTGTTGCTATTAAGATTTAATTCATAATGAAAATTATTCATTAACTCAACCCAATTTTTTAATTCTGAATTATTAGTGGATTAAAAACTACTTTGTAAAATTTTTATCAGTACCTAAAATCTAAGTATCTAATTATGTCACACTGGAAGATGTTAAGAGTATTTGGGACTGACCCTGAGCCTGGTCGGGGTGCATGTAGCCCGAGGTCTCCCTTCCGAGCGCCTTCTCTCTCTTGCGCCACTTCGCCCTCCGGTTTTGAAACCATACCTAAAAAAAATTTTGCTTTAAACACTATTCAACACTCTGTAATGTATTTGTCTAGGACTACTTCTTGCTTTACATGAAATTCATTGGCTTTTTAATATATCAATCAATACTTTATATTACTAGGCCTACATTTCAAAATTTTTCAAAATAATTACAATTGGTTTGCACACAACAAGAAATAATAATAAAATAATATATGCAAAGAATGCAAGACCTTCAAGATTTTAAAAATCTTTTGACTATATCACCTTAGAAAATAAAACTCAAGAATTAAACTAAGGTGGGTGTAACTTATAGACAAATAATGCAGTTTAATACCAAATAACAAAATTCTTTAATTTTTAATATAACAGAAAAATAGCCACAACTCATTATTTTTTTACTAAGCTTGTAGGCTATTTGCAGTATATCATCCCATAAACAGTAACTTCATTACTCCAAATAAATCTAGTGAGATAAAATATAAGACTATTATGTCATAAACGTGACTTGAGCTTGCAAAACATGGGGTTTCGACAAATAATTTTGTATTATTAAAAAAAATCCATTTCTGCTCTCCTCACCACCGAAGGAAGGTTCCTTTACAAAGTCAGTTAAGTATTGATTCATCAACATCGTAAACCCCCGGAAACAGCCATGCGGCAAAGATTCCCAATAATAAAGAGGCGTATAAAAGTAATATGAAAAAATTTCCATAAGAAAGCACTACGGGTGGTGAAATCGCATATAAAGTGTCATCTGGGAATCGGAACCTCTTTTTATCGAATAAAGGGAATCGAGTGGAGGTGAAGTTAAACGAATAAAGAGGCCCTCTGGAAGGGAAGGGAAGGGAAGGTATCGAGCGAGCAGAGCAGGCTTGATGCGAGGTTTGGGGGGTCTAGACTATTTGGACATCCGATTACCCATCGTCGCTAGCGGCGAACAATGGCCCCAATCGTGCAACAATGGATTAAATGATCGCGCCGACGAATTAGCGGAATCACGGAGCGATTTATCCCTCAATACCTCAATTGGCCTACAATTACTGTTAATTCACTCGGCTCTGTTTCCATTCGCGACGAACCTTTCCGAACCCGCCCGAACTCGGCCGAGCGCCGTGTACAATAGATTAATTAGTACACCCGCGCGCTCTCTATTGAAAGAGGTTATAATAAAAAGTAATTAGTCCATTCTTCGTCTTAAAATTGTTAAAGATAATTGCCGTCAGTAGTGGCTCCACTTGGGCTTTGTTCTGAGGGCGCGGGGGCGCTGCCGCTTCGCCATCTGCCGTAATGCCGCGATTGTGCGAGTTAGCGGCTCCCCGGCGCCCCGGCGGCCAAAGAGGGATCAGCCCCGGCGATGCCCCGCCAATGAAGTTTTTGTAGTTTTAATCTTCTTAAACGGGATTTACTACCGGTATTAGGGTGATATTGTTTAATGAATTGGCCTCGCCAACTAACATAGCCAAGGGCATGAGAACATTATTAAAATATTGTTGTGGCATGAAAAGCAATTAATAAGAGGAAAAAGAAATTAGAAAACTTCTAGGATTAATGATTTCACCTTGTTAAGTGGATGAAAATAGTAACTCGTGAAAATAGTAAATGTCAACCTATACATGTTAAATATTCACTCGACGTGTATTTTGTACAATACTACTCTTTTTATAGTTTTCACCCGATCTTAATGATTTTGGTGTCATTTGATCGAGCTCGGCAGGAAGTTTTAAATGTCCATCCAAACGGAAGAGCCTTACAATTTCGTTATTTATTAATTTCAATTAATCAATTAAACATTAATAAGGCAATTAATTGATTTTCAAGTCTTTTTTTTTAGGGAGAGGCGGAAAAATGCATTACGCACACAGGTGGCCAGCCTTTAGTGTGGGGCTCCCCTAAAAACGGGTTTACCGACTAAAAAACCTCCTCTACTCTTTAGGAATCTAACCTGGAATTGTTTGTCACATTACGTCAGACTAGGCCTAAATTTGGCTTACGCCCGTGGGGCTCGCTCCTTATCCAGCCGCTCGATCAAGGGATCTGGGCCACTTCGCGGTCCAGATCGGTTTTCTTTTCCAGGAGGATGCCCCGGACGAACTGTGACAAACAATCCCAGTTGCCCTCATCCTCAAAATCTTTTGGCAGACCGAGTCCACCGAAAATGCACCAAAGATTTGTGTGGCCTCCAGGCGGGGCCCTTCCCAACGGGGACAGCGGAAGAATGTGTGTTCCGCATCGTCGGGAACACCCGGGCAATAAATGCAGTCCGGTGAACCGGTCTTTCCCATCCGATTCAGGTACGACCGAAAATAGCCGTGACCTGTCAAAAATTGGGTCAGGTAGTAGTCCACCTCCCCATGCCGCCGTTCCACCCATGGTTGGACCTGCTTGATAAGTCGCGCAGTCCATCGTCCTCGGGTGTCCTGCTCCCAGCTGTGTTGCCACTGCTGGAAGGTTCGGGAGCGCTCTTCTGTTCTTGCCGTGTCCTTGCCGATCTCGCCTTGTCTCTGATAAATCGCTTTCCTCTCCCCTGCCAAGAGCTTGACAGGGATGACTCCGGCGACCACCAGGACGGCAGGCTCGGACACTGTCCGGTAGGCGGAACACACCCGGAGCGCAGCTTGACGCTGAACCCGGGCGAGTCGCAACCTGTAGCACTCCTTATCTAGAGCGCCTGCCCACACCTCTGCCCCGTAAAGAAGCACGGACTGGACCGCGGACATCAACAGACGTCTTCTGCTGGATCGGGGACCCCCGACATTGGCCATCAGCCTACTAAGGTAAGTCACTACCTTAGCGGCCTTGTCCGCCGTACGGAAGATCTGATCCCTCCAGCTTAACTTGGTGTCCACCATAACCCCGAGGTATTTGGCAGCACGAGTTGATGTGACCACCTCCCTTCCCACTCGAAACGGGACGACGGTGTCGATCCTCTTCTTCGTAAGAATCACGATCTCCGTCTTACTGAGAGCAAGTGAGAGACTGTGATCGGACATCCAGTTGTTGACCACCCGCATAACTCGGTTCAACTTCAGTTGGGCCAGCTCAACGTTGCGTGCAGCAATGAGAGCTGCGACGTCATCGGCGTACCCAACCAAAGTGGTTTCCTTTAGGCATCTCGGACCTCAGGAGGCTGTCATTTTCAAGTCTATGCCTAACAGAGAACATATGTCAATTAATGCCAATGAGGTTATATGTTAAACCATGGATGATACACTGGTTAACGAACTGCATTAAAAGAGGGCAAACTGTAAAATGTATAAGTTTGAGGTTAATTATTTTATCAATGTCTCAAATAAATTGCTCGATTTCGATCAACGTGTACCGTAACACTAATTATACTTTTAAACTGTCAAATTATATAGAATTCAGAATGATTTTGAATTTTTTACGACAGTAATGAAAATTTTCCAGACATTTCTTAAGGTTCTTTTTCAATCTCTCAAAAATCTACCCACTAGCTTTGCAAGTTCATGTGGTATTCAATTGGACGCTGGTGTTATAAGACAACTAATTACTTAACTAGTATTTTTCATAAATATATGTGAGTGAGCGAAGAGAACAAGCTTATCCTGTGTGAGTGAGCGAAGAGAACAAGCTTATCCTGTGTGAGTGAGCGAAGAGAACAAGCTTATCCTGTGTGTGAGCTAAGAGAACAAGCTTGTCTGGTGTAGGTGAGCGAAGAGAACAAGCTTGTCCTGTGTGAATGAGTAAATTCAAAGTTCGCAAAGAAAATCAACAGTACGCAAAGTAAATTAAGAGTGTGCAAATTGAAATGAATATGAAAATCGCTTGTTTTATTACTTGTATCGAGTGCGAAAACAACCGTTTTGTCGAACAGACGTAGGGAAAAGCTACTGCATGCTTTCATGATTATCTACACATTGGTTTAGTTTATAAGTTCCACCACAAAAATCCAGATTTTGATTTTGTAACACTGGTAATTATTTCGCTAACATCACATGTAGCTTTCTACGAAGGAAAAATTATTTAATTTAATGTCATAATAAGCGAATCAATAGGTATACATAAATTTCAAACAATGTATATTTAATTTTCCATTTTTCAGGTTAAGTGCACTAAAAATCAGCACAATTATCATCCAGGTCCGCAACAAAGCTTGTCCGCCGAGCTTCCGCCGACATCTGTGTGTGTCACTTAAACGGGTAATTATCGTTTTTTAATTGACAAGGCACACAATGGAACCGTTGGGGGCTCGGGGGAGGGGTTGGGGGTGTAGAGGGGGAGGGGGAGGGGGTGGGGGCAGCTTCAGATCACAGTCGGGGGCCGCTACAAAAGAGGAGCAACCAATTAATATCTGGTCCAAACGCTCAATTACGTAGCTTAGCTAAGTACGGCCGGCCGTCAGCACCAGCGACGCGCCGGCTGCCAGTTAATGGTATAAGTTTAAGCCCCGTTTATGATGCGACATTATTACATTACCTGATAAGTCCCTCTGACACAGCCCCGATCCGATGAATTCGTCTTAATTTGTTTTAGTATTCGCCATCCTGTCAAAGTGCTATTGTTTGTTAGGTTTTCGTGAATCTCGCCAAGCTTGTTAGAGCTCAGAAATTATTATTGAAATGATAATTTTGTAAAGGCTTGTGAGAGGTAGTTTGTATAACTAATAAAACAGTTTCTTGAGCTAGTTTGTTCATGGGCATTTTGAATCCTGACAATTTTAGTGAATATAAAGTGTTCATGGTTTATTACTGCTCAGCCGTTCGGTGTCACCAAAAACGTACAGGTCATATACATCATTCGGGGTTAAAAATTAATTGCATGAACCTTTACTTGGCAAACCTTTTATTTACATTTATTATTCTAGCATTTTTAATACAAAACATCATAAGGAAGATAAAATATTCAATTACAATGTTTTAATTGTTTTAGGAATTCGAATCAATTAAAACATTTTTAATGAATGATTACATTTTTTCACATAAGTAATATCGCAAAATTAGTGGAAATAGACCTTCATCCTCAACTGAAGGTTTATTATACAGTTATTCATCTGTCTGACGAAGCTTTATCAAGTTGTTTAAGTGGTCCCATAAAATTTTTTTATTGAACTAGTGTAGGCCTACATGTCGCTAGAAATTGTGCAATTTATTCTGATACAATACAAATGCTACATTTAGTCAATGAATACAAAAACGTATTAGTTCTAAATCAGTGACATTCGACCAATCTATATAATATTGTGAATATGTATACTTATTTAATACGCTAAGGGTTTTTTTGTCTTGAGAACTCCTCCTACAATTTTCAACCGATTTTCAAGTTTTTGGTGTCGTTGGATAGGGCTTGGTCTGTAGTTGTTTCCGCCAAAAATTGACGAGAATCGGACTGAAAATAAAAGCGCTATCCACCATTGAAATCTCAAAATTTCCCATTTAAATAACATTGGGACTGAATAAAGCATTTGAACATCTGTTAATAATCAGCTGTAAATACGTGTAGTTATTGGAAATTGAAGATATTAACATTATTGGATTGGTTGGATGTCATTGATTTATAGCTAAAGTACCATTTGTACTGTATTTAAATAAATTGCTCGATTTAGAGCAACACGTATTCTAGTCAGTAATCAATCACCAAAAACTATTGACAGCTGTATATTAACAGGTGTTTAAAATGCTCAAACGAACCACAATGTTATTGTAATGGGGAAATTTTAAATTTAATTTGTGGATAGCGTCCTTATTTTAAGTCCAATTCTCATCAATTTCTGGCCTAAACAACTACAGACCAAGCCCTATCTAGCGACACAAACAACTTGAAAATTGTCTGAGAACTGTTGGAGGACTTCTGAACACAAAAAAGCCTTAGCGTATTAAATAAAATAGATGTGATGTAGGCCCTATCACAGAGTAAAGAAGTTTAACAGAGTGCTCGCCCTTAGTTCCACGAGAATGCCGCTAGCTGGCGCGGCGATCTCGAACGGGCTGAATTCGGCATTTCCCGTCCCGGCCACGATCCAGTGTTGCCACTCTGCATCGCCCGCCCCGCACGCGCACGGGCGACATCATGCTAGCTCGCTGGCTCCGCTGCGCCGTCGTATGACCGTTGTAGCGGTTGCACTGGTTCTCGTGCATTAATTTTCACAAATTCTTTGAATCTTTAAATTTCTTTATTTAGTGCACAGTATTACAGCTGTAATAAATAAAAACATTAATGTTTTTTGTACTTCTTTACACATTCTATCTCAAAATATAAAATAAACACAAAATTAAATGTTTTGCAACAATTTAATAAAATAAATAGATTTTATACCAACTTTTTTAACTCTCTATCTGGAAAATTAAAGCCCATCCCATCTGCCTTTTCACTTTGTTACTGTTGTGAGTTACAATTTAGGTTATTCTGAAAGTTTTATTTTATTGTAAAGCAAATGTTTGGGGGTTTCTGTTATAATATTGGTACTATTTACGTACTGTATTGGTCCAAGACACCAAAATAGTAAATATTTTACTGTGAAAAAGTGCCTAGGCCTATGATACCCTTGTCGTGGGGTCCGTGCAATCAGTACGCTTAGCAAATGTTCACTTGTAAAATTTTTTGGTGTATATTTTCTGCTAATGTTATATTTTTGAAAACTACAATAAAATTCCAACAATTTGTATACTTTGGAAATTTTATAAGATACCTAATCCAAATTTCATGCATTTTTTAAAATGGTCAAAAGATTATGTTCTCATTAGCAAAACCTTTAAGTTTCATTTTCTGACGTTTATAGCTCAGTGAATTTAGAAGAAAACAATAAAAACATATATATTGTATGAAAGAAAATATAATTTACGTTTCGAAAGTATTATGTTTGTTTAGTCTGGGACATGTTTATATTTTTTTGATATTTCGAATAAAAAACTGCATTTTTCAGGGAAAGTTTAAGGTTTTAGGAAAAAAGGTATAACCTTTACATTTTTTTTAAAGTAATTCAAATGGGTTGACATTTTTATGCAGGGAAATTAATTGTCTCCATTTTCACATTTAAATAAAATTTGTAGGATTTTTTTGTTAGCTTTATTGTGACTTGCTTTCAAAAATTTGTATTTGCCTATAACAAACTTTTTGCTACTATACCCAAATGCTTTGGTAAAAAAAAAACCATGTTTTTACATCATCTACAGTTTGTGCTGAAAAGAAAATATACATACATACATACATACAGGGCGATTCACGACGAAGTGCAGAAATTTTGGGAGCTGATTCAACACATGAAAATAAACAAAAAGGTCATGTAAACATAATGTCCTAAAATCCTTCGTTTAGCCGCTAGCCACCATTTTGTTTTTTATGTGTAATCTATCTATATATTAATAGGCATGCATGTTTCATTTCCTCCTTTTTTCTCAGCTTGTGTGCATCGTAGGAGAAATCCGCAAATACCGTTAGAAAGGTAAAGTCCTGTAGATGAGCAGAATCGCATTCTAATTCGGGGTAGCGGAATTCTACCCCCAGGAAAAGTACCCCCATGAAAAAACGCTACGTCATTTTGACGTCACGAGGGCAGAGCTTAAAGTGGCATAGAGTTTTGGCTCGCGGCCGGAAAAGTACCCCCAGTTTTATAAATACATGATTATTTAATTTGGTTGCTCTAAATTAACATTATAGCAAACCAAACACCAGCCGGATTTCTACCCCCGGAATTCTACCCCCGGAATACTACCCCCAGCAAAACTACCCCCAGCAAAACTACCCCCAATGGACTAGACCCGGAATACTACCCCCGGAAAACTACCCCCGGAATTCTACCCCCAGCAAAACTACCCCCAAAATGGACTAGAACGGGAATCCTATACCCGCGAAAGTACTTCCACGTACACAATTCCTTAAGTATTTAACAAATTGTTATTTCATGTACGTGTTCTGCTATTTAAAACATTTCTATTATAAAATGATAGAAATGTTAAGTTTATATTACTGTAATACAAACTTGCCCTTCGGGTGATCTCGTTCTCTACCCTCACTCGCCGTCAAGTTCCATAATAGGCTTTAGTTTTATATAACCAATCTTTCCTCAATCCATTACAGGCTTTTAGCTGTATGGTTTTATTGACATGAAATAAAATATATACATTACCGTACCATGATATACTTTGATATTAGGTTTATAATTTTCAGCACCTGGGGGCCAAGCATTAGCTCGGTAAACTTAAAAAGTAATATTTTTGGTAGTAATAACATAGATAAAATTTGGTAATATCATTTTCATCACACTACATCGATATCACCTGTTTTCGACCCTCACTTCTACCAACGAAACACCTGTTTTGCCGGCCTAGGCCGGCAAAATTTTCCGGCCTAGGGCGGTAATGGAAACGGTAACAGAGAAATCTAGAATATTAGAAGGTATTTAACAACAACAATAATAAATAACAAATCAGTGACGTAGTTAGTAGTTCAGCTGATAACAACCAACACCTCCTAGAGTAATAAGAGAAGGCCAGACAACTGAAGATCATTACGTCATATAAGTAGGCTGATGTGTTAAATCATTAGTTCCAACTCATGCTTTAGAGGGTGCTGGTTGTCCCAAAAAACGGTAAAACATCTAATGTTGTTTTGATTTTTCGTTGTTTGTAAACAAATAAGTTAGTCATGACAGATAAAACCCCGTCGACTGACAGAAGCACATCTGTTTTCTTAATCGTAACATAACAAATCAGCCTACTTATATGACGTAACGAATTTCAGTCGTTTGGCCTTCTCTTCTAGGAGGTATTGTAACAACTATTAAATATGTATGACGTAGATGGGAAAATAGTGCTTTTCCCTTGGAATCAGCTGTAGTCACTTACCGTTAGAGTATTAGTTTTGGTGACCTTAGCTGATGTGAAGTGGTTGCCTAGCAACCAGAAACTCAAGCACTTCTCGCTAGGTTAGTTGAAGTTGAGGTTATGTTTTGTTTGTTATGAACGAAAAAGTAATTTTTCACTTGTTTAGAATTTATTGAATTGTGTAGTGTGATGAAAAATATCGTTCATAACTCGGGCCGAAAGCGTTTTGCCAACCCTCGATCGTTTCAAGTTCTCGACTGCGTCTCGAACTTGAAACACGATCTCGGGGCCGGCAAAACGCCACTTTCGGCCCTTATGTCGAAATATACTATTACAGACAGTCCGGTGCAAAAAGGCTTATTTCTTGTTCAAGACGAGCTCGTTCGCTCCACTCACTCACCTTTCAGCTTCCTTTTTCTGTGCTTTCAGACTGTTTCAATGTAGGCCTACGGGTCTCGTGTATATTTGTTAAAACACATGTTGAATGTGTAACACGTGGATTCGAATTATTTAGTTAGCTGGTGTTTGCTTTATTCTTTCTAATGCTTTTGTTTTTAAATTCAAATGTAATTCTACAAATTGATTTGTTGTTTTATATACTTTTACATTACTTTTATTCTTATTCATAATCAGCAGTATGAAGTACGATTTAAAAAATTATAGATTATTTTCATCATAAAATAGTACCATTTAATAATTTAGTAATTGGCTGCCATGCAAAACTACATGTGTAACACATAGGCCCATTCTGCACTTTGACAGTTGAGGCTACTAATTATTTTTTTTTTTAACTCCATAAGACCAATGTTAAAATTTTTAAAATTTGAATGAATGATTATAAAGAAATAAGATTTTTTTCTGGCATAGAGACCTGTATTTATATTAAATTCATCCCAAAACTATGTTATCTGCAATGTTGGAAGCAAATGGTTTTAGCTGTTTTTAAGATCCGTGAGCAAACATACACACATACAAATATATAACTTACTCGTGTTACAGTATAGGATAGGATACACTTTATGCTTATGTAACTTAACTCACGTTTTGTAAATCTAGATAGTCTGAAAAGTATATAACTCAATATATCTAGTACAACCAGTAATACGGTAATAGAATTTTACTTCTGAATCTTGTCCATCTCGGTGGTGAGTGATCAGAGTGAACAAAATTCCTTCAGATTATTGTGAATATTATTATTCCGATTTTTTCTATTTAACTTTCAGGTTTGAAGCACATAGGGCCTACATTGTCATCTAATAAATATTATGTAGGTAACACCTGAACATGAATGAACTTTGAAGGAAATTTCTGCTTTCTTTTATCAGTTGCTGCATACACATTTTTCCAAACAATTTATAAAAAAAAATACCTTAAATAATAATACCATTAATTTATTATATTGTTTTGTAAAATATAACATTAAACAAATAACATTAACTCACCATCACCCACAATTCCATTTTCACTCAAAAAAAGCATTTTCAAAAATACACAGCTAAAAGCCTGTAAAGGATTAAGGGAAGATTGGTAATATAAAACTAAAGCATAGGCCTATTATAGAACTTGACGGCGAGTGAGGGTAGAAAACGAGATCACCCGAAGGGCAAGTTTGTATTAATGTAAATTTGTCATATTATTATTTTATAATAGAAATGTTTTAAATACCAGAACACGTACATAAAATAACAATTGTTAAATACTTAATTAATTGTGTACGTGGAAGTACTTTCGCGGGTGTAGGATTCCCGGTCTAGTCCATTGGGGGTAGTTTTGCTGGGGGTAGAATTCCGGGGATAGTTTTCCTGGGGGTAGTTTTGCTGGGGGTAGTATTCCGGGGGTAGAATTCCGGGGGTAGATTTCCTGGGGGTAGTATTCCGGGGGTAGTTTTGCCGGGGGTAGTTTTGCCGGGGTAGTTTTGCCGGGGGTAGTTTTGCTGGGGGTAGTATTCCGGGGGTAGAATTCCGGGGGTAGTTTTCCACCCCTAGTAAACTTACAAAACATTGCTTAAATTGTTCATTATAGAAATAAATTATAAAAGTGCGTAACCAATGATTGAAGTAGAGTATAATGTATTCTCTTCAAAAGTTCGCGGCCGGAAAACTACCCCCATACCTGTGACGTCAAAATGACGTAGCGTTTTTTCATGGGGGTACTTTTCCTGGGGGTAGAATTCCGGCGCCCCTCTAATTCACATCGGACCCCAGGGCTACGCCTCAGAGGCTCTTGAAGTTTCAATGTTAATCTTATGGGAGAAGGATAATTGAGTTAATCATTAGAAAGCTGTTGTAATACCAAATACTAGAAAATCAGGAATAACGGATGTTTCAGTTACCTATAAAAGATTTTGTGTTTTTGGTCGAATTTCGACCAGTGGGCGATCCCTAGTACTTATTTAATACGCTAAGGGGGTTTTTTTGTCTTGAGAACTCCTACAATTTTTAAACCGATTTTCAAGTTTTTGGTGTCGTTGGATAGGGCTTGGTCTGTAGTTGTTTCCGCCAAAAACTAACTAGAATTGGACTGAAAATAAAGGCGCTATTCACCATTAAAATCTCAAAATTTTTCATTTAAATAACATTGGGATTAAATAAATCATTTTAAACATCTGTTAAAATCAGCTGTAAATACGTGTAGTTTTTGTGAGTAAAGATATTCACAATATTGGATTGGTCGGATGTCATTGATTTAGAGCTAAAAGTAACTATTGTATTAAAATAAATTGCTCGATTTCGATCAACACGTATACTAGTAATTTTTATTTCCGTAACGGATTGATGGATTTATTTCAGACTTGGCATGGACCTTTACCACAAAAATGTTAGTTTTCAGAAAAAAAAATTATTATTTTCCGATGTGTATTTTTAATATGGCGACCATTAAACTCAAATTTCACAGTAACGACAAATTTTATCAAAATTTTATAGGAGACAAAAAAAGTTAACAAATTAAGTTATCTAAACAATAATACCAAGATTGTAAAGATTTTCCTACAAATAACGGAGTTATCGCGATTTTTCTATTATATTTGCCTAAATTTGCATTAATCATAATGCAAAATGGGGGTAGTGGAATTCTACCCCAGGAAAAGTACCCCCATGAAAAAACGCTACGTCATTTTGACGTCACGAGGGACGGAGCTTAAAGTGGCATGGAGTTTTGCTCGCTGCCGGAAAATTATCCCCAGTTTTATAAATACATTATTATTTAACTTGATTGCTCTAAATTAACATTATGCCAAACCAAACACCAGCCGGACTTCTACCGCCGTAATTCTACTCCCGGAAAAGTACCCCCACGTACAAAATTTCTATTATTTAACAACAGGTATTTTATGTACGCGTTCTGTTATTTGAACAATTCGTATTACATAATAATGATATATGTTATTTTTTATAAATACCACTTGCTCTTCAGATGATCTCGTCCACTACCCTCACTCGCCAGGTTCTATAATGTGATTACGTTTTATATTAGTACCAATCTTCCCTCAATCCTTTACAGGCTTTTAGTTGTGTATTTTTATTGACATCGAATAAAATGTATACATTACCGTACCATGATATACTTTGATATTAGTTTTATAATATTATGAATACCCGGGGACCGAGCATTTGCTTGGTAAACTTAAACAGTAATATTTTTTATAATAATATCATTTACAGACAGTGCGCTAAAAAGCCCAGTGCAAAAAGGCTTATATTTTGTTGTTATTGAAGCTCGTTCGCTTCGCTCACTCGTCTATTTCGGCCTACGGGTGCTGCACCCCCGTGTATATTTGTTGAAACACATTTTTTATGTCTAACAATGTATCCAGAACCTCTGTATACATTGATGTGTAACATATGGATTATATGAACTTAGTCCGGCAGATACGTAGAAAGATTGTGCGTTTGAGGATAGAGATCTAAAATTTGGAACACAGATATTAAATGTACAAAGGTTTAAATTTAAATAATAATGATATATTAACACCCTGTATACATATACAGGGTGTTCGGAAACAAACGTTTCAGTAATTCAGGAGGTTATTGCCCTCATCAAAATAAACAAAAAAGTTCCAGTAAACGTATGTCCTAAAACGCTTCGTTAACCCGCTAGCCGCCATTTTGTTTTTTACACTAAATAATTTTTATTTCCGTAACAGATCACTGTAGGCAAAAACCTTCATCATAGTAGGCCTAATACTCATATTCAAGAAAAAAATTATTTTTTTCTAATATGTATTTTCAAAATAACGACCAATTTAAAATTGTAAACTGAAATATCTCAAAACCGGTAAATTTTACAAAAATTTACTTGATATAAAAAAGTTGACAAATTTAATTATTTAACCAATGAGACCAAGATTGTAATCATCTGACAACGAATAATGGAGTTATTGAGATTTTTCTTCTAAAATTACCTAAATTTGCATGCATTTTAATGGAAACTCAATGATTTTATGCACAAAAATGGCAATAACTCCGTTGTCTGTGGTTCGATCCTTCCAATCTTGGTTTCATCAGTTAGGTAATTTTATTTGTCAACTTTTTTGTTTATTGTAAAGTTTTGTTAAAATTTAACGGTTTTGAGATATTTGAGTTTAAAATTTTTAAATGGCCGCCATTTTGAAAATATATATCGGAAAAAATAGTTTTTTTCTTTAAAATGAGTATTGCTATGATGAAAGTCATTGCCAAATATTAACTTAATACAATGATCCGTTACGGAAATAAAAATTATTTAGTGTAAAAAACAAAATGGCGGCTAACGGGTTAACGAAGCATTCTAGGACTTACGTTTACTGGAACTTTTTTGCTTATTTTGATGTGGGCAATAACCTCCTGAATTCCTAAAACGTTGTTTCCGAACACCCTGTATATGAAAATGAACGAATGGTGTTTTTGGCTTCTGGGGACCTCAAAATGAAAACGTACAGTGGTCCCGGTCTTAGGTCTTACCATGGCTACTACCGTAATAGCGTATTCCCTATAGGGAAATTCGCTAAAAGGTTCATATGAAGGTATACCGTATCCTAAAATGCATATTTACTTAGATATCCGCCATTTTGTATTTTTTACAAAACATTTTATATTTCAGACGTTTTGCAACCAATTGCTTTAAAACTTGGCAAGGAACTTGAAATAGTAAAGGTTTAATTTACGAAAAAATATCAACGTGATACGATTTTAAATTTAAAAATGGCGGCCGTTTAAAATTTTTAAACTTCAATATCGAAAAAAAAAACTTGAAATAAAAACAAAAATTTTTCAAATTTTAAACAATTAGGACAATTTAATTTCTTATCCGATGACACAAAAATTATGAAAAGCGGTTAATAAACAACTGAGATACATGAATTTAATCAGTATTAGGTTGCACTGTTATTGCCACCCAAGAACGTACCTGCCACCATTGTTGTAGGCCTACTAGTAAATTATAACAATGGTAGCCCACTAAGCTGGATGCCAAGTATAGATATTGCGTATATTGTGTAGCGCTTTTTAGTAGGCCTTTTGTAGTATAATCATATGTGATAGAAATCTTTATACAGGGTGTTTCAGAACTCCCTGACAATAGTTTAGGGCATTGTTCCTGGATTAGAAACATATCTAAATATCATATTCAAATCGTCCGGAAATCTAATTTATTCACACAGCCGCCATTTGTTTTTCAAATAATCCATCTTCTTATTTCTATAAGAGTTTCGTCTGTTACGTCCCTTTTTCTCTCAACTACTGAACCGATTTTAAGATTGAGGTGTCACTTTAAAGCTTAGGATATACCGCAGTGACGAATCGTAATTAAAAAGGTCATATTGTTTCGGGCTTCGCCCCCCTCGCATTTGATTTATCTCTAGAGGGCGCTTTAAAATGTTGAACAACTTTTATTGCAAGTTCTTTAATGTGAATTGTAATTTAACAGCTGATAACCTTCAGATGAATTTTAAAATCCAACAAAAATGTCACCTAATAGACTGTAGGTGAATTTCACTCATACCGAATCATAAAATGAGCAATTTGCGCACGGGCCACCTCGTATAATTTTTATTTTCGTAACGGATGGTGATATTCTGCTCATATTCGGAAATTTAAATTATTTAGTTAAAAAAATGGCGGCTGTGTGAGTAACTAAAGACTTTCGGACAATTTAAATATGATATTTAGATATGTTTCTAACACAGGAACAATGCCCTAAAATATTGTCAGGGAGTTCTGAAACACCCTGTATAATTGTATATAACATTATTTGTATTTACTGGTGTAATTTAATACGGTACTGATTAAATATGTTGTTAAAATGATAGCTGATTTTTATTGTTAGTGCACAGATTTCTTTATAGTTAATATGAGCTTATTTTCAAATAAATATGAAGGAATTCTCAATACTGAAGGTGCGTATTGTGATTATGAAATAAAAGATTTTAAAGATTTTGCAATATTCTCAAGCCTAAACTGAAATATTTCTGTCCATTACGTTAATATGTAACTTTTAAATGAAGCTTTCGTTATATGATTACATTCAACTATTGCAAGTAACTCAAAATATTAATTAAAGTGAGGCATTTCAGTTTTAGTCTGCTAGTTATTGTCAAATATCTAACATTGTACAAATGACCCCCATTGCAACTTGGCCAAAAAATCGCGCTCAGGAATTCGGAGTAAAGTTAAGGTGGTCGGACGACCCGGTGCTCGTGTTGCGGCGGCCTGGTGACGCGAGGCACGGTGCTGTGCGGTGCGGTGCGGTGTCCGAATTATTGGCAACTCCGCGTCAGTCCGCGCCATTTTGCGTCACCGCGTCAGTAGCGCCACTACGAGGCGCGTCATGACTGACGCGAAAACGCAGCGCAGCGAGCACTCTGTAAAGGTTCCTTACTCTGTGGCCCTATCCAACTCCGTTTCAACATGTGCGTCTGTATTGTTCACCTAATGCAATAGACACTACAAAATATTTGAGTCACAAAACTGAAACTTCGCATTAACATTACTTTAGATCAAGAGTAATTATTTAACATATTGATTTGGACGTTCCGGCTGAAAAAGATTTACGAGGGCATATTATTTGATATCATTAATGGTGAAGAAAATTAAGTATACCATTTGATCACTTAAAGAGCCTTCTTTACAATATCAGATTCAGACATGTTTACTTTTTTATCAATAAAATTTTACCATTATTGTAACAATAACCACCAATATAACTTATTTATCAGACTGTTGAACTGCAACCAGCGTTAATAACAAAATTTAACAATGGAAAAGAATAATAATGACTTCCAACCGGACTAAAATAAAACTCTCGACAAAACTCTTTTACGATGTAATTGGCAGAAATATCGGCGATAACAATAAAAAGAATCCTCTTGTATTGCGGCGGCCGAAGCCTTCAAGGCGCATTAGTCTCATTACGGCAAATTACCACCATACACACCATTGTGCCCATTGTGGCTGCCGCGCCGCGCTGGCGAAATTTAAAGATCCTCTCTTCCATTTTAAGGGACCTCTAAAAAGTAATTGGAAGATTCCTTGTACACAAAAGTTATTGTTTATGAGTGTTTTCGTTTTTCTTCTATGAGCAAATGTGGCTAATTACACGAAAACTGGACCAACACTTTGGAAAGAAATACTACTTTTCAAAACAACTTCCATCTATATTAATTCAATTTGAAAAGATAAAGCCTGGCCAAAACACAAATAATCAAATATTCAGCTTTTTTGTAAAAAAATATTATTTCAATGTAAAATTTTATCAGTGAATTTACAGTGTAAAGGAGTGTGTTTGCACTTTGCACAAAACCCTGGAGCTGCGAATTCCATAATGTGTGGGGTGGCATTTTTCCGGTTAGGGATCTGAAATCATGGGTATCTTATAGGAATGGCGTTTTGTTTGATATAAAACACATAGTGGTTAGTTTTTAGCATTTCGTAAAAAGACGTAAGTACAGTATTATTATTACCCAGTCTTTATTAAAAACCTTCCAGACCATTAAGGTAGGAAAATCACTGTCTTATTCTAAATGGTTCCCGGGCAATGACAATCGATGTAACATAATACCTGCCAAGTTCATTTTCTTTTCTAAGGCCTACTATGTAAATTTACATAATTTGAATTAGAATTGTTCACTTGTTTAAATCCCGTGGTGGTAAACCGGCGTACTCAGTCCCGTGGTATTCCCGCGGGAAGAGCACGGATCCCATCCCCTAAATGTGTTCAGCTGTCAGTTTACCTGCACTCTGGCCTCGCTGAGGTCCAGCCGCATGGCCAGCTCCTCCCTCGTGAACACGTCCGGGTACTGCGTCTTCTCGAAGGCTCTCTCCAGCTGGTGCAGCTGGTAGGTCGTGAAGGTCGTGCGACTCCTGCGGATCTTCCTGGGCTTTACGTCGTCGTCCGGGGCGCCGCAGTCCTCGGGGGCGGAACCCCCCGCCTCCAGCCCGTCCTTGGACTCTGGAACATCACACCATAGTGAGACACTGCAGCAGATGCGTGGTGAATGTGGTTTGACTGCTGCGGATCTTCCTGGGCTTTACGTCGTCGTCCGGGGCACCGCAGTCCTCGGGGGCGGAGCCCCCGGCCTCCAGCCCGTCCTTGGACTCTGTAACATCACACCATAGTGAGACACTGCAGCAGATGCGTGGTGAAGGTGGTGCCGGTGGTGCTCCTGCAGATCTCCCTCAGCTTGACTGGGCATAATGGGCGTCACCACGGACTAACTCACATCTGTCTCATCATGGTAGGTCGTTGTTTATCGCTCTGAGAAAATCAGTGTGGCTACATATATTGTTAAATTCAACGCAATGCTACAACATTTGAATGTAGTAGTGCCATTTGAAGTGTTCGTCAAGACAGCCATTTAACCAGGAGAATGTCTTTCACTCTTTCTGTCCATGTCCTTTCCTTGTGAAGTTCCAGGATCTGGAGTCTGATGTTGTTTTGAGGAGGAAGAAATCCCTGGAACATAGCTACATTAGAATCACCAAGCGAACGTAATAGGATACGTTACGTATACTATACATAGCTAACTTGAAATAGAAAAAACTAGCCAATAAATACTATGCATATAACAGTAAAACAAATTAATAGAGCACATCTAAAACCAAGACCGGAAACGCAGTAAAAGAGAAACAAAATAATGGAACATATAGCACCGATGGGAAACAGCAAATGAAGCTAACAGTCGACATCAAAACATTCTATACCTTGCCTTGTGTCGTGTTTGGTTGCTACTTTCATTTGCTTATCCGATTTTTTTTTATAGGTAACTGTTTAAAATTACTCTCAATTTTCCAAAAGCATTTAGTAACAACTAAACCCCTATTGGGGTTTCGGTTAGTTATCAGTCTTAAGTTTTCTTTTAATAAAAGTCATTATTACTAACCGCGTTACGTTCTGCGTTAGAAGGGTTGAGACCCAAGTCAAAAAACATAAACATATGAACTTCGTTTAATGAACGACGGAAAAAATTGGCGAATATTTCTTAACGTTTAGGGCTAACAAATAATCATTGCCTTTTTATACAAGATTTTCATAAAAATTTTTTTCAAGAGGTTGGCAGAATCTTTTTCCTTACTTGCCCCGTTCACATAAACCATTGATCTGTGCGTGTATTTTAAGAAAGTAAAGAGGTGAGCCGGCACATGACATTGATAAAAACCTCTTGAAATAAGGCAGAACGCGGATTAAAACCCCGACTTCACTGCCATGGTCCAGAAGTCGGGCGAGATAACTGCTACCCCACCAACCCTCAGATTGTGACAATCAGGAAGTGGTGTAAGGAGCATATTGCGTTATTATACTCCTCGTCATGTCAGTTACCGACAGATCGGCGCGCTAAGTGACAATAACTCAACCCGACCGATCACCAGCGTGGAGGTCATCTGATCAATTAGCTCCGGAGCGTATGAGCCGCATCGGCGGGGTAATTGTTAATAAAGCGACTCCGCGGGGGGGGAGGGGGGCTACAGTAGCTGATAAGACGAGCTTCGCTGACCCAAGATAAAGCGTATCAAACCAGCTTTGACAGACGCGGCCCTTAATTGCCTGCATGTAAATATAATGAATAGATCCCGCTCCCCCCCCCCCCCCCCCCCCCCCGCTCTGGTGGCCCCTCACGACTTGATCCCCCAATTATCTCGTGTCGGAAGTAGCGAATCTCGGCGCGCGGCCCTGTCTATCGCTCACCGCCTTTTGACTTGAATTTGTAAAGGATTCCCCGATTTGGATATCATCCCTTGTTTAAGGGAATCTTTGATTTCACAAGCCGCGAAAGTGTTTGTAGGATGTCACATCAAAATTAGGTAGCACTAGACGGTGACAAGTGTAAAATTGTATTAACATAAATAGCTTACGTTTCCTAAAAAACATTAGGTCAAGAAATTAACCAAACTTTGATCAAGTAGTACTCTGTCTTACTAAAATAGAATTTTGGCCGATAAATAGTAATCATAAATAAAACATATTTTATGTGTATTAATGTTAAGACATGATTCAACCCATATGATATTTTTATTTGTATGATAATATTTCCTTTATTGAATCATTTACAGTAGTTAAAGCATTTTTATGGAGCAGTATTTTTTGCTAATATATAAACTACTATCATTAATATTCAAAAAATAAAATCGTACGACTAAATAACAAATTTTAACGCTATTTGAAAATGTTATAATAGTTAATAATATAAACGTTTCAAAATTACATTAGTTTTTTATGGGAAGAATAAATTACAAACGATAAAAACGAAACAATCACTAGCTCTTTATTAAGAGAGTATTTATATTTCCAATGCATTTTCTAAAAAGAGTTTACTAATTGCGATTCATTATTTATTTAGTTTTAAACAATTTATCCTCTATAAATGTTGAGCTTGTTTTATTCCGATTATTAACGAGGTGGGGGTTTGTCGAGTCCGGGCTTGATTAGCTTTATTCCACCACGAGTGTCAGTCGATTCCAAATGTGGTCATATTAAAATTCATTAACATATCAATTCCAAGTAATTATGGATGTTGGTAAGCCGCATTTGAAAATGCGTACATTTTCCACTAGCCTAAATCTGTAAAAAAGGGTAAAACGTGGGTTAGACAAGTGAAAGGGATTAACTCAGTTTTACAATAAAATTTGATTACGTCATTTTTTAGACTGATTGATGTTTTTCAAGCATTGTAACTATAAAATTAACGAACGCCTATTGAATATTTTATCACTAATTGAAAGGTTTTTTGATAAAATATTATCCGTTTATAGAAAGGCACTAGTAGTATGTGTTCAATAATTTAAAATCAACTGTACTGTACTGTAACATAACATTTACTTTATTGCAATATGTGTTGTGAGAATTAGAAGCAGGCTTATGTTTGAGCAGACTTTATAGTGTTTGAGATTTTCAAATAATTGCTTATTTCTTTGAATTAGTTAATTCAAGTTCCTATAATATCGCACAAGAGTAAGGGCCTACTTCAAGGAAATTAAAGTATGTTCCATAAATTATTTACATTTATGGCACTTACGATAAAAATAAAAGTTCTTTCAAGAGCTGAAACAAAGCCAAGGTTATAGTTCTATCACCAAATTTTCGTTAAAAAACTCCCTTATATGTCCAAGTGCACTCTTGTATTTTTGATTAAATGATCCTAATGATCAATACAATAAAGCAACTTTATTTCATGTTTTCATTTAAAGACAAGGCCAAGTACAACTAATTCCTATTTAATAATCTAATGATACAGACTTACAGTTAGGCATAAATAGCAACTCGTCCAATAAATGTTAGTAAAGAAACGAAGGGTGGCCGAGCATCTGAAATCTTTAGGGAAAAAATCCGAGACTCTCAGCAGAGTAAACAATGGGGCGGTAACCATGACGACGGGCAGACTCCGCCGCCGCGCCGCGCCGGCGCCGCGCCCCGTGTGTGCGGGTGTGAGCGTTCTGCCGAGCGTGGTACCTACCGCGCGGCCAAACGTTATGCCGGTGGAGTTATGTCAGTAAACTAGTTATATCAAAAACTATACCTCCATTCCTCATTTAGACTATTTTTATTGTGATAGTGTAACGCGTTATAAACAAAATGTTGGTTTTGTTTCAAGGCGAGGTCCCTACAGGATAATTGATGCTTGTTATTATTATTTTGCCTTCAGTCTGTATATTAAATGCTTCTTTTCAGTCACTATATGATTCACTCATTTTCATAGTTTAAGTTTTTAAGCACTTTGTTCAATCACTTCAATACAATTTCATTTGTTTTAATAATAATAATAATAATAATAATATATTTATTGCATTGGTGTTTTTAGACACATTACAATGTTAATGAAAATACAATAAATTTTGAAATCACATATAACTAGTTATCTAACTTAAGCTAAAAAAATTCATTTATATTATAAATACAATTTTCAGTTAAAATAATTTTCAAATTCTTCTTGTAGGATTTGAAAGATAGATTTTTTATATTATCTGGCAACTTGTTGTATATTTAAATATGCAAAACTCTTCTGCGTTCGTGCATATTTTACTCTTTGTACTTGTATATTATTGTTCCCTCTTAAAAAGTGTTCTCACTCCTCCATAATTTGCTTGTGACTTCGAATATTTTCTTTTATATTTGTCAGTGCTTGAAATATAAAAATTGACGGTAGTGTCATTATATTTAATTTTTGAAACAATGGTTTACAGTGAGTTGTTTCGTTAACACCGCAGATAACTCTTATTGCCTTTTTTGGAGCCTTGAATTTTTTCCTTATCAATTGAGTTTCCCCATAGTAGTGTGGCATAGTTTAGAGTTGAATGAATATAGGAGTAATAAACAAGTAAAAGGGCATCTTCTGTAATAGAATGTTTCAATCTTTTCAAGCAGTTTACTCCTTTGTTAATTTTCTTTAGAATGCTATCTGTATGATTTGACCAATTAAGATTATAGTCCAGAGTAACCCCCAAGAATTTTAATGATCTAATTTTATAATTAAGTTTGAACATTCCATTGTAATTAAATTCAACTTCCTGAGTCTTATCAAGATTAAGGACCAGTCTGTTTGATTCACACCAAGATTGTAATTTTCTTGTTACCTCTGAAATTTTTACTTTAATATCAATATGCTTTTTGCATGATACTTTGATTCCAATGTCGTCTGCAAACATTATAATGTTAGTGTCATCCAATGAAATATGCAGTGGAGCATCATTTATATATATACATACATATATATATATATATATATATATATATATATATATATATATATATATATATATATTAAATAATAAAGGCCCTAATGCAGAACCTTGTGGAACTCCATTATTCACTTTTTTTATATTCTGAATTTATACCATTGACATAAACCGATTGATATCTCTCTGATAAGAAGGATTTCATTAATTTGATTGATTTAGGCAGAAAACCATATAATTAAAGTTTATAAATAAGTATATCATGACATACTGAATCGAAAGCTTTTGAAATGTCATATGTTTTGAAAGATATAATTTTTTCTTCTTCAATCGGATATCACACTGGACATAAGATTGGATAAGGCTTTAGTAGTTGATTGATTGATTTATTCTAAATCCGAACTGTTTGTTTGCAAATAGATTGTTTTCTTCAAAATAACTATTCATTTGGTAAAATAAAAGATATTCAAATACTTTTGACAAAGCCGGAACAATACTGATTGGTCTAAAGTTAATATAATCCATTTTTCCAGATTTGTAAACAGGTACAACCTTAACTCTTTTAAATAATTTAGGATATATACCTTGATCTAATAATGATGTTAACACTTCACATATCTCTTGAGCAGAATATTTTAATATCATGGTATTTATTGCATAACAGTCTAAACATGTACTTGTCATGAGTTTACATAGAGTTTCATAAACTTGTTCAACTTTCAAGTGTTGGTACTGCATACCTTATTGTTGCTTGATATAGATTTGACAATTTTTTCTATATTATCAATAAAAAAATTATTGGATCCTTCTGTGGTCAAATGTTTTGGGATTAATGGTCTTTCATTTTTATTGTAATTTGTTAAATGTTTTATCACTTCCCATGTTGCCTTGGATTTATTGGAGCTTTCACTAATCTTCTGACTATTAAATTCAATCTTAGCCTTTTTTACTTCATGCTTATACTCTTTTAACATGTTTTTATAAAACTTTTTTGAATCACAAGTATACTTTTACGACACTGTTATAAAAACCGCAAAAATATACAGTGCTATGCTGGTTGCGAAACACGGTGCATCCAATACTGTGATTTTAATTTTAGATTTCATTAAGATTTTGGACACTAAGTGCAAAAAAACACACCCATACTCTCTAAATTAAATATTCCCCATAGGGTTATTTCCAATACTTTTGTAATTAGATATAGGCTACGGTTCAATCGGGAATGAACATAAATAATATTTTAACAAAGACAACATCGACTAACTTTTTTTATCATTATTAGGTGTCCCCTATTGCCTTAATACGACTTTTCCAACATTTCCATTTTAGGTTTTTTTGTTTTTGGCATTTATGAGAATGTGTCAATAAAATATAATGAATGCCTTTGTTTTAAAATAGCTACGATATTAAAAGAAACATATATTTTGAGATTATATACCGTCATTAAAACTTTAGTGTAAGGTGTTCAATGATATTTCTATAAAAACCTTAATGATTTTTGTATTATAATCAAACAGAAAAACACAATAAAGAATCATTTACCCCTGAAAAATCTTTTCCAGCAACAATTTTTCAATACTCGATAATTTGCAATACTTATAAAGAGAAAATAAACCCCTTTTTCTAAATTCTTATCAATACGACATTCATGTGAAACACAGGCTGGAATCCTCTTACCGCTCGAACATATCGTTCCATAATGACGTGAGACTGTAAAAGTACCCGATTATAATAAAAGTAGAAATTATGTTAAGGATTACACGTTCGGAAAAAGCCAATTCGATTCGATAAGCCTTTTGGCGGATGATTATTGCCCCTTTAGCAGATTATATCGGAAATAAGAAATAAATGAATGTTGTTATTTCACATGCATTGTGCTCGTTAGAAGCTTTGCTGTTTGCGACGTGTGTCCTATATAGCAGAAATTCATTCTTAATCTTCTCTGCGTGGATTTTCAAACATCAAATGTGAAACATTATTATTAATTAAAAAAAAAAACATATTTGATATTTTCCAGCGATTAATTTTAATTTCATTTCTGATTAATTTTAAATTAAGATAAAAATGAACATCGTATCCACATGTTTTACGTTTTTAAGTATCTTTTATACTATTATATTATTACAATCCTTAATTTTTAAACTGAAATTTCTTTAAGATTTTTTAGTAAGATATATCTAATTACACTGCTTTTTCTTATAATCATTACCTCATAGAATATTTTGAGAACTAATTAAAAAATTTACAACTGCTCAATTCAAATGAAATTATATTGTTTAAGGCCGGTTTCTCGAAGCAAGTTTAAACCTTAAATCAAGTTCAAACCGAAACTGTACTTATGTTTAACATTGATCGACTAAGTTTAAGTTAAACGTGTTTGGAGGAACCGGTCCTTAATGTCTATAATTGTCTGAATTAATAGGCAGAAAAGCGTCATAGCCCAGTCAAATTATTTAAAAGCCCGGAAGTAATTGCAAACTAAATTATTTTGACCGATTCTTATGTAAATTTACCTGAGACAAACGTCTACCTATGCACTCTCCGAAGCTGCGTTTGCGTGTTATGGCCAATTTAAAAAATGGCGGATGTAGTTTTGTACGTTTTTGTTGAATATCTTTTGAACCATTGTCGCTAAACTATGTAGGCTACATTAGTAAGATTTCGAAAATTAAATGTTGCATATTTGTATACATAATATGTAGGCTACTAATTGTTACAAGTAGGCTACAGTAAAACGGTTGATACTATTCTTAAAGGCTACTTTGAATTGGGGGAGCTTAAAATAGGATTTTGGCTTAATTTTAGGCATTTTTTAACTTCTATATCACTTTTTTACATAGCTTGATGATCCCAATTAACATAACTAACATAAAAAGACTTAGTCCTACACTCCTATGTCAAGTGTGATAAAAATCGGATGTATGACGACAGGTTTACTGGCTTCACTTAATTTAATTCATATATATATATGTATTTAGATGATATGCATATATAAAAGTTTTAATGAATGGTGTTTTAACATCTGGGTTCCCCGTATTAAAAAGTTAACAAGGTTAAAGTCTTAGGTCTAACCTTTGGCATCATCGTAATGGACGTTTACAACAGATGAAATTCGCTTAAAGTTCCCCAAATCAAAGTAGAATTAAAGAGTAATATCTCGTACATATAACAATTAATACATGTTTTATATGAAAAATGTACAAAATTCAATTTTCTAAATTTAATTCATTTGCATAGTGAAGCTTTATTTGATGTTTCAAAAGTTATTCAACAAAAGTTTTTAAAACTATACCCACCATTTTGAAAAACTGGCCATAGCATGTAAACGCAACTTCAGAGAATTGTAGACTTTTCACCATCGTTTATTTTAAGTAATTTTATAAAAGAATCAATCAGAATTCTTTCGTTTGCAATTACTTCCAGGTTCAGCAATTTTTTAGCTAATGTTATTCGATTATAAAGTTGCTCTCAGTTCGAGTAAAAATTAATGAATATACTTTTAAGTAGGCATTCACATGGCACTTCGAAAATATTATAACGTTGTAGGAAAACTGCTTATGCAGGTAATTTACTACTAGTTTAATATAGGTTCAATTATCTTTAGGTAAATGATAAGGGAATATAATAGGGGAACTACCTGAGCCCGAACGACGTTACCGAATGCCCCCTCGCGGCCGTATCAATGGGCGTATTTGATGGCTGCAAAGGTTTACGGGAATCGTGTTTTAAAATTAATTCATTAAGATAGAGATTGACTCTTAAATTTTTCTAAAAGTAGAAAAAAGGATCTTGACTTCTCTGGTTTTAGAATTTCCCAATAAAATTATTTCTAATTTCAGATACAGTATAACCGTTTAAAATCATCTATTTTTCTCTAGTGGTAAGTTTCATAGATGCAGAGGTTTACGGGGATAGTGTTTTAACGCGTTCATAAACATAAAATTGTGTCAATAAAACCCAAAGAAGCTTTTTTATAATTTTATATTAAGACATTGAAGTCTATAAGAGAGTATTTTATGATGATTTTTCTAAAGAGCTGTGATGTTTTATAAGTTTCAGTGGTCTCAAAATTTATGTAACCCTAACAACATGAATTAAAACTTATACTTTGCGCCAATACTTTAGCACTGTAAAAAGTTATACAGTAGAATAATAATAGTTCTTTGATATGGTCTCTAAATATGGTATGGGAATAACACAATCCATCCGCAGAAATAATGGAACAGATTTTCACAATATTTTCACTCTTCCATCCCAGTTGTCTTTATTATTGGTATCATATATGTTATTCATCATGTTTTTGTCTTTCTCGGTTTCTTTATTGGAATTTGTTTCCACCTCCTTCCTCATTCTTAATATTTCTGTTTGTGTATTTTAATTCTAATTTCTTCATTCAGTGGTTCATCTCCTGAATCTTCACCTTTTTATATTATTTTTCGTTTATCATTGAGCACAGTTAACTAATTGTTAACTGTAATGAAGCATAAGCCTTCAAAATCATTTTAAGGATAATAAAAATGGGTAAAAATATACCAATAAATATTTTAAAATCGAACTATTTTATTTTGGTTCGTTTTTTATTAAACGTTCATTAGTGTTTGGTTAATAAACCTACCATATGTCTAGAATTAACCGATTAATTAAAGTCGTAAGTTAAATAGGTACAATGCAATTATCTATAAAAAGTACCGTATCTCTCTTTAAATAGTAATTAATATTTTATTAAATAGCCAGCTGTTGAATATGTATTTTACTGCTTTCAAAATATTTGCAATCGTGTTGTTTTCGTTTTTATTTGTTATCTGTTATCTGATCATTGAATTGGAGTTGTCTGTCTTGTTTACTAAAAAACTGACTAAGGCCCGGTTCACACGAGCGTCAAAATACACTGCGTGCAAGCTGCGTCGACGCGGCGTCCCCGGTGCACACGAGCGTTTACGTGTGTACTGTTCCATTTGAGTACATGCACTGCTCAAACGCCGCTGCAAAATAAAGCTGCATCAACGCAAACGCAAAACGCTCGTGTGCACCGGGCCTAAAACAAACTATTTTGTAAATCAACAGTGTTGTTAAATTTTAGTGTTGGAAATGGATCACCTGGAGCAGTAAACAAGTAAATTGATAAAATAACGTCTTAGATTGGTATAAATAAAGTTTAATTTCCATTTTACGAGGGATACTATTTTTTCCAATCATCTAGGGGCCATTAGAAATCCGTTGACACAAAAATCGCCACGATCAGTTCAATAGCTTTCTCTCTAGATCCTTCAATGCACTCTTTTATTATATAAGAGTGCTCTTTCATGATCGCAAAATTATTTAATCAAATTACTTTAAATCAGGTATTATATTTAAAGCGGTGGGGAGACCTCCTTCTCAAGCGGAGAAAAAATTTGTGCTTAAAAAATTTTGTGCTATTTTGTAACCCTGTTTTTAGTGTCTTATAATGGGAATCATTGCTCTCTTAAAACAATGCCTACGATCACTTTTTCCTATCAGTAGTGGAGAAACGCGGGAGCTGGCTCAGTTCAAGGTCACCTGAGCGATGACGTCATCGAGGTCAATGACCCCACCGATGACGTCATCGATGACGTCATCGATGACGCAATCGATGACGTCATCACCAATTACGTCATTCTGTGACGTCACACCCATGACGTTGCAGAAATGACGTGGCGATGACGTCATCACCCCTTACGTCACCATTATGACGTCATCGATGTCACAAAGGTCAAGGTCACGCTGAAACCTAAAATTTTTAGGCACTTTTGCTGTTTCTCGCACTACGCTCCGAGTTTCAGTCAGGTTTCAATGACCTTGACAACTTGGAGCGAAATTAGACGAGAAACAGCAAAAGTGCCGAGGGAACTCAAAGTTTGCAACGTGACTCTGCCTAAACCGTCATGTGACACCGCTCGAGTGACCTTGAACCGATACAACTCCCGCGTTTCACCATTACTGCAACCGCGATGCGCACCCCACGACAGCCACCGAGCGACTGACTGTCCAGCCCCGCGCACTCTAGGTATATGGGAAGTGGTGGGGGAACTGTGATGACCTCGGGAAACTTGAAAATGTCAAGCTAGGTAGCACCGTTTTGGTGCTACCTTAAATTTACATGTTAAAGTGTGACGACCTTGAGGTTGACTGTGAACCTGGGACTTAGGATTGTCTTTAACAGCTTGACGTTTTTGCCAGAGTTTAAGTGTGGTGACCTTGAACTGGTTAAAATCAAAACTGCACAGCAGACTGCACAACACGGATGTGCACACTACGACAGCCGCCGAGCGACTGACCTCCGGGCCCTGCGTACTCTAGATATATGGGGAAGTGGTGGGGGAAATTTCAAGGTCATTCAAACGGAGTTTTAAAAAAGTCAAAGAGTAGAAAGACTACTCTTGTGAGTCTATAGCGATTTCATTGATAGTGAGTGCTTCTGTATGCCAAGTTGATCTGTATTGACACGCTCCTAAATAATGTTTGCAAAAACCTGCAAAATGATTGTTGCACAATTTGCAGCCAGTTAGCTGTTTTAGTTTGAATTCAATGCAACGTTCAGGGCAACAAGTGTACTTATGCCCTCTCATTTGGTACACATGGAATGTCTTCAACTTCGGTTTCGGCTTCTTCCAAGACTTGCACTTACACATGCACTGACCAAAAGCTTCACATGTTCTACAAGCCAGGCCATCCACCACATCAATGCCATTCGGCCATGAAAAACATTTCTGTTCGCAACAGTAGTTGAGTTGACTCTCCATGTTGCTGCGGTGAAGGTGCGCGATGAAATGATGCTGTAGTCAGTGAGAGTGCACCTTAAATAAACTCAGTGGAGGGGGAAAGGTCAAGGTCATTCAAACGGAGTTTTAAAAAAGATGACTAGTCGTCCTCCTCGTCCGTCGTACTTGGAGAGCTGTCAGACGAAGAGCCCCGCGCAGGTGCTCTCCAGATGAAATGTATATCTATTTGAAAGCGCAGGCCTGGATCTTGTACCATCAACTCCTTTAATCTATTACATACCAATTCCACTTTGTACACATTGTTAATAATCAACACCCAAGGCTTCGGCTGAACATAACGTGTAGTTGAGTCAGCCTCGCAGACAGTTACACCTTCCGGTGATATTGGAGTGTATAAATGTGTAAAATCTCGTTGCTGAGGCTGGCTTGAAGTTGAAGGTTCTGTGCCGACCCTGGTTGCATCAAAGTTCAAATCCATTCTACATTCAAGAGGTCCAGGGTTCCCGTTGAATACATTGAGTAATTTTTGATACAAGACTTCCACTTCTGTCGCATCCTGTAAATGAACAGTCCACCGCAAGGGAAATGCTTCGTCCGTAGTGGAGTCAACTTGAGAAAGAGTTCCTTCCGCCATGGCAGCCAAGCAAGGAATGAGGTGAGCTGCAGTCAGTTGTAACATTATTGAAAAGTAGAGGGGGAAATTTCAAGGTCATTTAAATTGGGTTTTAAAAAGGAAGGAGTGGAGGGGGAAAGTTCAAGGTCATCCAAATGGAGTTTTAAAAAAGGAAAACCTAGAAAGTAACATTGAAATCTTCCAACTGATGGTGGCGAGCGTTTTCTTCTGCAACCTTGCCGACGCATGTAACTATGCCGTACAGCATGAACAGTACAACCATGATAAGGCCGAACAACAAAAGATAGCCGTTTACTATCATGATATTTTCTGAGTGGATCTGCTTTCTTCTTATCGCCCTCTCTTGCATCCTCTTCTCTAACTCGTGTACGAAGTCACAGCATGCGTGAGGACATCTTTCATCTGTTGGTAGGTTAGCCATTGTTGATGTTGTAGGTTTGGCCGTTGAAGAAGGAATGAGGTATCTAATTATGTTGTCTCATGTATATCAACAGTGAAGTGGTGGGGGTAGCGAATCAGTGGAGGGGGAAGTTTCAAGGTCATTCAAATTGTGTTTTAAAAAAAACCCTATCTTGTTACTGAGCATATATGTCAGTAACAAGATAGGTGGCTTTGCTCTTTTTACTTCTTTAATATAATAAAGAAATAAACATATTCTACAATTGTAAGGACAAGGAAGACAACCGCTAGTCAGCTGAAGTAATCCAAGTTGTCTGGTTCGGTCTTCATCGACGCCGGTGAGGAAGCTGTCGTTGAAGAGGAATGTCCAGGCTCTTCCTTCGGCTGCCGAAGATTCCGTATATTGCAAGCGTAGACTTGCACGTTTATACGGTAGCCTCTTGCCACCATCAGCTGCAACTCCTTGAACAAGTCGTTCAGCTCCTGTTGCGTTTTGATCGTCACCTCCTCATAGCTGGCACAGCTTACGTTCAGAGACATACTGATGTTGTTCGGTTGGCTGCTGGAGTTGAAATGAAGACGAGGCACAGCACTTGGAGGTATATGAAAAAGTGGTGGGGGTGTTTTGCATTCAAGCAGGTTTGACTTGTAGCGTGGTGGTGGGGGTAACTGTGAAATGCAAAGGTCAAAGGTCAAGGTCACCCGCGAAGTTTAAAAAAAAATGCAACATATCAATATGTGACAAACTTCACATATTGATATGTTGCATTTTTCGTCTTTTTGTATTCTTTTTTGTCTTTTATGGTTTATTTATTTATAAAACATTACAATAACATATGTACAACAGTAAAACTTAAATCTAACACTGCTGCTTGTCGGCGATGTGGATGGTCAACTCGGTGGAATTGCTACCCGTGCAACCGTGGGAAACCAGGTAGAGACAGCCGGGTTGGATGGAGCGCAGATCCTCGTTCTGGAGGAGATGGACGAACCGTTTCGGCAGGTAGACTTGGAACTTGGGCTCATCCCCCGGAGTGAATGGTGCCTCGCTAAGACTGCAGCAGATGGCCTCTCCAACTGTAGTCTCCATCTTCTTCATGGCGTGGATAATGTAGTGCTTCTCGTCTTTAAGTTCGGAACACTTCTTGACGGGTAGTATGGTAGATTTGGAGTGAGCATTGAACTGCTCAACCAAAGTTTGCGGGAACTGGTGAGATGCCATGGTCAAGTTATAGATCGTCTTCTTCGTCTTCTTGCTGGGAGATGTCGTCTCGGAATCTCGAGTAATACTCATGCCAGGTCCCGGTCTGCTCCTCACTTATATAACCCCCGTTACCCCCACCACTCCCCATTTCCCCACTTTGAAGGTAAGATGCGAGTTTATAGGCGTTTTTTAAAGCGCAATGTCTATCTTTTTCATGTTCTGGACTTTTAGTACAAATACAAACATTTTCCATCGTATACTTGTAGTTTTTATCCAAATCCACATCATTAACCGGAACATGAGTAAATCCTTCGATCCATCTTTTCTTTTCCAGCCCCTTTGTGTAAATATTGGTAAACTTGTCTGAAAAGTGATGCATAATGTGATACAAGTCCGTGTAACTTGTAAAACCATCATACCAATCGATATGATGGAAGTGTTTTGAAATCCATCTGTTGGTAGTAGCGGCTTTACTGGTTAAAGATGAATAAGAACATGGTGGTTTAAATAAAAACGAATAAGGAACACTTGTATTGATGTCGAAAAACACAAGTTCTTTTATGATAAATCTATCATCATTACCCCGAAACGCTTGGAACTCAATTATACCAGGTTTGGACTTTACTTGTTCTTCTTCCTTGTCCATTGCGAAGATCACTCGTCTGCTCATGACGAAGTCCAAAGGTCAACTGATTTCCACACCACGGTAGGTACGACTTTTATACCCGGCCGTACAGTTGTTGGCGCGTTGGTGTATATTTAACGTGGGCACCGTCCCCGGTAGGCCTAACCCCACAAAGTGTTTGACATTGTTTTAAAAATTAACCATTGCTGTGTAGTTAATTGTCATTTAGGTTTCCATCTTTACATTTTCCTTGTTTTCATTTTCATCACTAACACTTGATTCTTCTCCTCCTTCTTCTTCCTCTTTTTCACGTTTTACTGATTTCTTATGTAGTTGAGCGTACTTTTCCAATTGTCTCCACATTTGTACTTCATGAGGAACCCTATTGAATATAGAAGTATCTACAGGTCCGTACAATATAGGTGCGTCCGGTTGTTTGTCCAAAGTGTCTTCCAGATAATCTTTAATAATTGAACTTGAAAACACCAGTTGTCTCAAGTACCTCGTTATTGGTTCAGTTGCACAAGTTAGAATAAAAAACTCTTCTCGATTAAGTTGAATCTTGTTATCATGTCTTGTTGTGTCTCTAAACCGCAACTGATGATCACCACGATGTTTAACAATATCGATTTCCACATTTGAATCCAAAAGGCCTACTCTTGTCTTTCTTCCAAACATGTTACTACTTAAATAGCATTCTAGCAGATGCAAGTGTTTCATAAACGATTCCCAAGCAGTGTCCGTAAACAAAATCATTTTGGGTCCATGAGTTAAAATTACAGTAGGGGAATAATCTGTAGATTTCATAACACCGATTAAAACACTTTTGTCCAAACTGGAAGAGATTGGGTAAAATATTCGCAAGAATACCTCACTTAATATGTTAGGAGAAATATTATCTTCAATATCCCTTTTCCTCTTGTGTGCGTTCTTTCTTCTTTTACCTTTTTCCTCAATATTATTACTGGCGTGGAGTTGTCCGCAAGCGTTGTGTTCATCTCCCTCCGGTTGACCTTGAAGATCTAAAAAGTCGGATATCTCCTTCTCAATATCTACTACATTTTCTTGTGTACCACTAGGAGAAGCCATATTGAATAAGATGCTACCCATACAACAACAGGCAACAAACTGATGAGGAGCGAGCTGAACGCTCTGCTTTTATACTCGCGGAATGCATTGGAATGTAGGAAAACCGGTCTTTTACAATACATTTTTAACAATTCCAGTTAAAGGTGTGTATGTTACGATTTTATCATGTAGAATTAAACAGTATGCAGTTGTATTAGCCGATATAGGCGCGTTGAATTCCATTTCTATTTTTATATCTACACTTGATGATTTTACCGATTCATTTTGTTTAGAACAATCGATTACAACTATAGGGTAACCATCTAAGTATTTTTCTGGTGATAGTAAAGGTGCATTCGTTTTACCATAATATGAACTTTGGAATCTTGCATACATATCGTACAATATGCTGTACTTTTTATTAGCGAATGACACATTTAAATTATCGTATGGAAAAAATTGTGAATTTAAATAAACTTTAATATTTTTCAAGTTGCAATGATCAAATTGGCCTGCATGTTTGGTGATGGTGTCTCTTCTGCCTGTTTGTAAACCAAATATAATATACCTGGCTCGTTCCACATAATTAGATGTTTTAACTGTCCAAGTGTGTCGATCCGTAGTTGGCAAGCTGGGATGTTCATGAAATTCCCAACTTCTAAAAGGAATTACAATATCACGATCAGCCTTTAACTTTCTTAATAGTAGCATTCTATGCTCGTCAGCTAATTTTACATGTGGAACTCTCCATACAATTTTGTCTAATGTTAATTTCCATTCTAAATTTGCATCTGTTGTACCGTCTGGAGCTTTAATAATATCTTTATCGTTTGAAGATCTCAACAAAACTAATTCTTGTTTAACGTTTAATATTATTTTCCTATAATCTTCAGCAAAACCAAGCAACAAACGTAACGGAATATGAAAATCAAAATTTCCATTTGTATCTGGAGTGATTGTGTCTTTTGCAGGTAAAACCCATCCTGCAGGTTGTATTAAATTGGTTTCATTAGGTGATATAGATGTTAATCCCTTTAAAGTTGTTGCAATACCTACTTTTTTAGTAGAATCAACTGTTACACCTGATATTTCATATCTAATTTCATCAAACAGGAAAGCCATGGGATTATTTATAAATGGAACTGTTGTACCAGTAGTAGTACCGTCCTTTTTAGTAACTTTTCCTTCAATATACAAGTAACTTTCACATGGTAGTGTGTAAATGTCTTGATTTTGTATGGGAATACGAATTTCATCGTTATTGTTTAATTTTGATGAAGTGTAAGGGTTGTGGGTGTGATATTCTTTTTCCCATAGGGTTTCGTCGAATGTTGGACCCTGCGCTATATCCAGTATATCCATAATCGGTTAATTGTAATCCAATTCTCTCTAAGAAACGAATGTTCTCGCGTGTTAACTCCTCCACAGCTGAAGAGCTACTAATGCGGTTTCCCGTAGGTTGTTCGCTTTTAAATATTAAACCCATGATTTTGTATTAAAGTGTCGATTTTAAATGTAATCTAACCGTAATAGGCTCTTCTCGGAAATCTATCAAGTTACCGTCTTGATCCAATACGTTCAACACGATGTCTGAAATGAAAGTGGTGTTCAACGGTAGATATACCAGGTTTTGTGGCTTTTCAACAATTTTAAATCCAGGTGGCACACTGGGGTAAAAAGTATGTATTATATGAGTATTTGCTCCATCTCTGTAAGCTCCTTGTATAATGTTACAAGTTATGTCTATACTATTGACTTTTAATATTGTTACAGTTTGTTTACCAGAATGTGTTTTATTTGGTTCTAAAATTGCTCCATCTTTGGGAAATCCTAATAAATTACCAATTGAGTCTGACTTACTGAAATCTATATAATATTTTGAAGTAAGCTCAGCTTTCATTGTATTGTTATTACCTTTTAGCGTTATATTGTCTTTTCCCATTTTATTTTGCAAAAATTCATTAATATGATCAATTTCATAAGAACCTGTGGGTAGAGTGCAAACTTCCAAGTCTGTAAACTTCCCACTGGCATCTTTTCCTTTATAATAATGCAATAAGTTATTTTTACCTTCCGTAACATTGGGAATAGAGTTGTAAGTTGTAAAATCCAACAGTGCTGCCTCCCAAAATCTTCCTTTTTGCAAGCGTAACGCTGGAAAAAGGATACTTCGTAAAGTGGACGATTTTCCTGTTAATGATACCGTATAGGAAGACATCTCAATAGTGACTGATACTTTTAGCTAGGAATTCCAAACATAAATGGCCGCATATTGAAGTATTATCAGGTTGTTCTCTTTTATAGTTGTAATATATGTTTTTAGCAGATTTAAAGTAATGTTCAAGTTCTTTAGGTGGTGGCAAATTTCCAAAACTATCAAAATAATATACATTACTATTTAGTTTCTTATAACACACCCAATGGGTGCCGGACCCTTCAGTATTATCCAAATTTACGATTCCAGTCTCATTTTTCCATATTTTCTTTGGTAAATTGTCTTTCATAAATACTCCGCGGAAAAATGGTATTTTTAAACAGGAAATATATTTAAATAATTCAACATTAGTCAACGCTTTATGTGGTATAACCAATTGATTTCTTTTATTTAATATGCACGATACGGTCTTAGGTATAGACCAGCCCCGTTTTTTACCATTGACCATATTATCGGTTTTTTGTTATTTTTCCTCGGAGAACGTCTTTTTAGTCTAATATTACCACCATGTTTCTTCATGGTTGATCCTTTTTTATTCCTACCCCTCCTTTTTCCACCTCCTACCGCTGTTTTAGCCTTCATACCTGCTGTTACCGCTAAAGCTGCTGCTTTTTCTGCAATACTAGCGTCACTAGACTTTACTCGTTGCCAAGCTATATTCGCTAGCTTTTTATCAGCTATTGACCTATTCTTTGAATCGGTAAACGTGGAATATGCGATATCGTGTTCTTTACAAGCCTGATCTAACTTATTTATGCCTGGATCGCCTCTTTCCAGTCGTTTTTTCAATTTAGTTCCTGGTCC
Organism: Neoaliturus tenellus; assembly: GCA_030545055.2. Taxonomy (NCBI): domain Eukaryota; kingdom Metazoa; phylum Arthropoda; class Insecta; order Hemiptera; family Cicadellidae; genus Neoaliturus; species Neoaliturus tenellus. Next base: position 78,397,143 of record CM061533.1, read on the forward strand.
GCAATACTGATAACCTCCCGGTATGTGAAATTCGTATGGTAAAGCGTCTATTGCTCTATTTACGACAGATCCTACTGGAATACGATTTAAAGCTTTACTTAACAGAGAAACCGCTGTGGACGTGATACCGCCTCCTTTCAGTATAGTGTCTCGATATGGACTGGTGTAATGAAACGCCATGATTGTCTTTTATATTCGAAAAGCGTAACCTATGTGTTACCTCTATGACAGGTTGCACATAAATGATGTAATTTATGGTGTTATTTAATTAAATATCAAAAGTACCCCAATCTGTTGATCTAAACTTTTGTGTATTATGATTAAAAAAGTATTTATAAAGAATTTCTTGTTTAATCCATGCACTTCTCATTTTTTCATCAATAGGTTTATGTTGTCCGGCTGCAATATAATTATGCATATCAAATAATAAATTACCTATTACTTTAACAAGAAAATTAACAGTTACAGCGTTATCAGCATAATCAGGGTCTGCAACATTTGTTAATCGTTTGTTATCACAATTCCACCATTGTTTTCCAGTTGGCTCTAATTGTATTATCTGTTCATAAGTAACAGCATCACCAGGCTTTTCACCAATACCTAAATTTGTCAATGACTTTCCTTTACCATCCCAAACACTATTGTTTTCTTCAAGTAAAGTAAACTTTTTATTTCCCTGTACAAATACATCTCCTTGTCGTGTTACTACTTGGTCTTGTTTCACAAAACCAGATGTTTCTTGTTTTATAGTTTCCTTTATTTGCCCCACCGTTGCACCATCTGATGGTGCAGAACCATCTTTTACATTCGCTAAACAATTACCAAAGCAATCAATAATTCCTACATCACGTGTAATACAATGATCTTTGATGTATTTTAAATTTACAGCATCATTTTCATTCTTTGGATAACCTATATCGTTAATAACAAATTTATAAAAAGAAAACCCATCTTTTGTCTTTTCAGGTATTATAGAATGTAAATAGCGTCTATTTATGCTGTCTTTTTCATCTACAGGGTCTGCTACGTTAGATATACGTCGATTTTCAGCATTATACGTTTTTCCATCGAATTTTAACGTATTTTTCAATTCCGATGATAAATAACCTCTGTTTATTGCATCAGCGTTTTGATTTGGCTTACCGACGTTGGAAATTCTATGATTACCCGCGTTATATGTGTTTTTGTCTAGTTTTCAGTGTTGGTAATATCTCTTTTTTTAATACTTTTAAATTTATTGCATCATTTTCATCTGTGGGATCATTAATGTTTTTTAACCGTTTATTACTAATATCATAATCTCCATCAGGTGTTTGTGGTAAGCCAGCACCTCTTTTTAAAGTATTAAAGTAATATAATCCATCCGAGGAATATCGTCCGAACTTGTCAACACTCATGGTGCAACTGAATAACATTCTAGAGTGTAACCCATTTTTATAATATTAGTCTCGATTTCTAACCCGTATCAGTTTTTATACAAATTCTTAGTCTTTATCAGTTACATTTTCATCGCTCCCGGGACATTTAAAATATTTAAAATTTCCACTAACTAATGCTCCGTCTGATTCATTTCGAAACACATGATTTTTATGAATAAATTGTTCACCAGACAATTTTCTAAATCCGCTAAATGAATTTGGATCTGCAATTAATATATTTTGATAATCATTTACATCCATTAATTTAAATCTTTGCTTATTATAAATAAACTCTTTATTTGCACTGTCATATTGTAATGTTTGTCCTACAGTTGCAGCATCATTTGGATCTCTTCCATTATGCAAGTCTTTTATTACTTTATTTTTACATGTAAAAAATCTAAAAGAATGATCTGGATCTAGATGTACGGTTTGTGATAAAGCAGCTGCATCTTGAGCAGTATAACCCAATCTCATATTTGATAACCCTTTACCCATGCAATCCCAAGCATTATTTTTGTATGTTAATAAATTAAATTTTTCATTACCTTGAACAAATTCATCCCCTTGCTTTGATACTACTTGATCTTGTTTTACAAAAGAGGTTGTTTCTTGTTTTAAGGTTTCCATCATTTGACCCACTGTTGCACCATCTGATGGTGCCGAACCATCTTTAACATTCGCTAAACAATTACCTAGACAATCAATAACTCCTACATCACGTGTAATACAATGATCTTTTATATATTTTAAATTTACAGCATCATTTTCATTTTTCGGATAACCTATATCGTTAATAACAAATTTATAAAAAGAAAAACCATCTTTTGTCTTTTCAGGTATTAATGAATGTAAATAGCGTCTATTTACGCTGTCTTTTGCATCTTTAGGATCATCTACGTTGGATATACGTTTATTTTCAGCAGTATACGTTTTTCCATTGAATTTTAACGTATTTTTTAATTCTGATGATAAATAACCTTTGTTTATTGCATCAGCGTTTTGATTTGGCTTACCAACATTGACAATTCTATGATTACCTGCGTCATATGTGTTTTTCTGTAGTCTTAATGTTGGTGATATATTTTCTTTTAATACTTTTAAATTTATTGCATCGTTTTCATCTGTGGGATCTTTTATGTTTTTTAACCTTTTATTAGTTATATCATAATCTCCATCAGGTGTTTGTGGTAAACCAGCACCTCTTTTTAAATTATTTGCGTAATATAACCCATCCGAGGAGTAACGTCCGAACTTGTCGACACTCATGATGCAACTGAATAGTAATCTAGGGAGTAACGCATTTTTATGAGATTACCCCACGGTTTCGGAGTTCATCCACTAAAGCCACCCATTCGTTTTCCAATCCAGTATGACCCGCTTCTTTAGCTTCATGTATTAGTTTCATTCTATCCACCAATTTATTGATATTATTGTAATAAATCACATTTGTGTTATATAGTTTCTTCATTAAACCTGTACCCGTAACGGACTTACTTCTTTTTCTTCGTTCCTGAGCACTTACATCCAAAGTGGATGCCATAAATCTTCGTTTTACAGGTTTTCTTTGTGTTAACGGCATTGTTTGTCTTCTAGTTGGTATTAACTTGGATACAAATTCTTTATATTTTAAAGACTTAGATCTAAAAGGAGGCTGGTCAGGTAAATACTTTCTCCTATATGCATTTGTCTGTTCCAAAATATTTTTATATGCTTCCATGTCTTTTTCTTTCACTAACGATACTGAAGGCTTATTTTCAAATAATAATTCAAATAATCCTTTTGTGCCCTTATACCTTTGATCACCAATGACAATATTATCATGTTCGTCAACGTTTAACGGGCTATTACCTATCATTAAACCATCTTTTGTTAATCTCGCTCCATAACTATGGTAATTCTTATTAGGAATTGTTCCGAGTAACATTTTTACCATGTATTTCCTTCCTAAAGGTCCTTTGTTATGAATGTTTTCACCCAACAAGCTTATGTTTGACGGACCTTCCCTTGCTTCTTCTTCTTTTTCCTCTTCACTAGCAGTTGATACATCTTCATGTCCTCTTTTAGCTTTTACTTCATATAATTCTCTTATACCACTATAGTCTGGTGATTCTAGCTCTCTTTCGGGTTCTCCGCCGGTAAAACCACTATATGTAGAGGATTCCGGGTCTTCGTCACTAAAATCTTCTGATTTTACATTTTCTCTTTCAAACTTTGTAATAGGTGCAATTGCATCTCCTTCCAAAACGGGTTTAGCAAATTTTTTGTTTAATTGTTTCAAGGGTTCAGTAATAGGTTTAAAAGTAGATTCAAGAAATTTCTCCCTTTCGCTAATACCTAATTTTAATGCTCTGTTTTTATCTCGAATAGAATCACTAAGTGATTTTATTTCCTTTATTAACTTTTCTTGGTTAACCATGTTTGTAGCAAGACGTGTTGTACAACAATGAATGTTTTACATCATGATCAGTGTATTAGTATAAATTTATCAAATCCTATCCTGTATCGACCATTGTTTAGCGGTTGTTCCTTCATAATTGTTAAAAACCCATATTTTTCAGCCCAAGCCTTTCCACACAACTCTTTAAATCGTTCAAATGGCATATCCGCACTTACATGGTCATAATATATGTGTTTTAGGTTGGTTTCATCCTGTTTAAATACAATTAACATGTTTGCATTGTCTCTAATGAGCTGTTTCGGTATTTTGCTGTAAGTTTGACCAATATAAATGCTATCTATGTTGTTATGTCGACCCATGGCGAAGTAATTTCTTATTGTATTTTGATTTTCACAAGATACGTCGTCAAATATGAATACTGAGAATGGTTTAGCCTCTTGCGGTTGCATGACACTCTCGCTCGCGTTGAATTTAAAATATTTAACTTCAGGCACATTATTGAGTATTTGTTCCAATAACTGATATTTTGGTTGTTGTAGTGACTTTGAAAATACATATAAATTATTAAAACGTAATCCTTTAGGATTTGTAATCAAATTGAATACTACATTTGTTTTTCCACAATTGGAAGGACCGGTAACCAGACAACGCACCGTGTTTGGTAACAAAACACCGTGTTTCCCAGTATTGAATTGAGAACCATCCACTGTGAGTTCATCTATATTATTAATAGTAAAATTGTCTTTTTGCGGTATTATCTCCATCCTTTGTAATGGTTCAACCCAAAATGATGCTCTGTCATTATATTAGATCCTTTTTAGGTATCCAAGAATCTTCCGTTTTATTAAATCCTAACCATCGTACTTTAACCTTATCCTTTTTTCGTTGCAACACCTTTTCAACTAAATATACATCACCTACTGTTGATTTTAACATTTCATGTCCATAAAACCCTCCTTCAAGCAATTGTCCTTTATTATCTTTTAAAATGTAAGTTTCTGGTACTGTAGGTTGCACCTTAAATACGGTAAATACCTCATTTGTCCAGTTCGGAAGATATCTTTTACTGAATACACCTTTGTATTTGCTTATTCGCACTTTATCGCCAACATTAAACCTTTTAGGCTTTAGTTTTTCAACTTTTGGTTTAGTATTCATTTTTATACGTTTTAATACAAGTTTTTCATTTTTATTAGTCACTTGGCTTGGTTTCATACCGATAGTTCTATGAAACTTGTTATTGTAATCGCTTATAAGTTTTGGTAACATATCAATCCATACGTGTGATCCTCTGTTGGAAAACATCTTATACATGGCACCTTTTAAAGTTCTGTTAAATCTTTCAATTATTGATGCTTTTACCTCTGAATTAGTTGAGTAATGGTTAATGTTATGTTTTTTCATTAAATTTGCAAATTCCTTATTAAAATATTCTTTTCCATCATCAGTTTGTAAATGTTTTATAGTATGTTTGTCTCTTTGTATAGCTGTTTCCATTGCTTTTGTAACACTTTTGCCACTTTTATCTTTTAGTGGTAAAGCATCTGCCATTTTTGAAAAACAATTAATAATAGTCAATATGTATTTAAATCCTCTATTTTGTTTACTGTAAGGAATCATTTCGATTAAATCCGCTTGATATAAATCATTTATTCCTTTTATCACTGTATTTCTTCGCGGAAACTTTCTTCTTGCAGGTTTATGAAGCTCGTTGACAATTTCTTGCTTCAAGTTCTTCATATTGCAGGTTTGAATGTTTCATGTATCACATGTATAATCACAATGAATGTTGTCTAAAATATTCACATGATTTATATAGGTCAAGGTCATCTAAACTTGTGTAAAAAAATGGGGAACACGGCGTTGGACTTGCCGTGTTCCCCATTTTTTTACGGAAGGAGAAAGGAATAAGGTCGAAGTTGTATAAGGACGAAGAATAGGTTACTAGTTGATAGGGTTTAGAGAGTAGTGGCCGAAAGGAAGAGTATGGATTTTATCCGGCATAATATGCCTTTTATCATCTTGAGCTGATAGTGCCCTTTTAACTTCAGTGACACTGTAGACCTCATGTTTAAAGCTTCTAATAGTGTTGAACGTTGCAGACATTGTAGAATCTTCAAACAAGCAGGTCTTGTAGTGGTCAAATGTCACATGTTTCTTCAAGTATGATGTTTTGACTCCTTTAGCTTTCTTCACTGTCGGTATGTCATTTTCCATATACATCTTGAAGGAATATAATTTGGACATCAGCGCAACTATTTCCTCCAAAGGCATTCCATTTGCTTCATCTTTAAATTTTCCAATTACTTTTTTATTCTTTTCATTATAATTTGGATGGTTCTTTGGATAGTCAGAGAAGTCAAAGTCGTCTTTGTATGGGAAACTCCTTAGATCTTCATACATGTCCAAAGTCTTTATCCAGTAGATGAACGCGTCGGTATCCATGTATGCAACTCCAATGTTGTCTCTTCCGTAGTGTTTAACCATTTTGTTGTAATGGAAATCATACATCAGAGTTTTACTTATATCCAAAATCGACATTCCAATGTATAACGGACGATCCATCACTATTGTTGTTTTATTCATACTGACAGCAACTAGATTTTCGTTTATAATCATTGATGTTCCGAAATTTGGTTTTTGCACTAATTTTTCCAATTTCCTAGGATCACTTACTAATTTTACAATTTTGTGTTTTCTCTTGTTCTCCAATGTCTTCCCAAAGATGGCGTTGTTCATTAATTTGTAGAAGTCCTTTTCAAATGCTGTTGTCGCTGCAGCTCTTCTTGTAGTGTTGGAATCGATATATGGTTTCAACCAACAAGACTGGGTGAATTCAATTGCTCTGTGAATTTTCACTATACGTAGGCCCAATTCAAGTGCTTGTTGAACTACCCAGTAGTGTGCCACATATCTACTCTTATTCTTCAAGGTCATCATCAGCTTGGGCCATCTTCCTGTCGGTGAAACTTCAGTCTTGGCTAGGAGAGGCAGGTCGTAATGATGGTCGTGAAGGTGTTCTGGATATTCAAAATCACAGTCCAAAATATAGCCTGTTTGGCCATCTTTTGGAATCCGTGATATGTCACCGATGGTGGTCGGGTCAATCCCCTTGAAGTCTGCGTAGGGAAGTGGATTTGACATCGCCCAACCATAGAGGTTGTTCGCATCAAAATATCCAAGGTAGAGTGATGGTTGTTGCTCGTCGAAGTTGGGGATATACTTGTTGTTGGCCTTAACATGTCTTGTCACAGCTTGAGTCAAACCACCTCGTACACCTGATTCGATCATGAGGACCATATCGATATCTGTTAGAAGTTCCAATCGACAGTTGGTTGACTTTAGCATAGCTTGCCATGCTAATCCTGGAGATGTGTACGAGTGCAGAGGGTCCAGTCCATAGGCGGAGAAGCAGGTGTTTCGAAATTCTTCCATCACATCGCACAGCAGAGTTACGTCCAATTTTATGTAAAAGTCAGAATATTCCCCTAAGGTTTGAATGTTTAGTTGGTTCCAAACATTACAAGCATGATTGTAGTCTTCAACAGTGATTGCACTTTCATTTAACTTGCTATTGAAGGCTTCAATCGGTGGCAGACTGGTTTCTTCAAATTTTTCTGCAGAAGTTATGTAATCATAGGGGAACACTCCTTTACGCATTACTAAGTCCAATTTATCTTCAGGTACAATTTTGCTGGTTTCTTTTAAGTCTTCTCTTCTTAGGTTTTCAGACAATTTGCTCAAACTAGATGACATAAATCTATAAGAGTCTACGAAGCGAAGTTTAATTTTACCTACTGTTTTTGAGAAACTGATGTACTTCTCCAATGTTTCAGCTAATACTTCAATTTTTCCATCATCCCGTCCTAACTCTGGGATAATGAAGTGGGAGTCATAGCCGCTAAGATTGTGTAACACGACAGGGATAAAGTTTGGTAGTTTGTAATTTATATTGCATGAATTACAAGCAGCTCCTCTGTATAACCCTGTCAGGTGATCGTGATCTCTTACTTTTGGATTTTCTTCACTGAAACTCTTTTTGCATAAATAACATCTTGATGCTGAATTGTATTCTTCTTGTTGATTTTGGTTCAAAGGTTCCATGGGTAAAACATTACCGAATAAGCGTTGCACCTTTTCAGCAATATCATACAACTGGTCTACAAAATACTTAGCGGCTTTTTCCCCACGGTAGATTGGAGTGGATGTTAACCCATAGTGTTGTAACTGTTCTTCAGGCAAAGTGGATTTCACCAATAAGCAAAAACTGTTAGGTTGATGCAATTGATATTTGGTTCTTCTAGTCACCTCACCATTCGGAAGCTCCTGTGGTACTAACGTGGATTCGAAATCTGCGTAGACGGCTACTGGAATCCGATATTGGTGAACTGTTTTGTTGAATTGGATGAACGCTCGAGATGGCGGTGGCAGACTAATCTTCACTTCATAGTTGTCATTACAAAGTCTTTGGTGCTCCATCAACCACTCCGATCCTCCACGTCTGAATTCCTTGCATGTAAAACAAAAGCATCTCTTGCATATTGTTATCTTACGATTTTGTTTTGACACTTGTCGTACAACCAAAGATTCAAAGTTTTTAATATAAACATAATGTGAAATCTCACCTTTGGTTATCAATAATAAATCAGTATGGTTACTTTGCTCTACTTTTCCTACTCGTAGTGGATACACATTGTTTGAATCATCTAAACCGAACACGTTAACAGAAACACCTGGATTTTGTTTCTCAAATTTAGTAATTTGATCAAGACTCACAGGATACGACATTCCTCGAAAGTTATAGCGGTGTTGAACAGCTTCGTATGCTATGCTAGGTCTAATAGCATTATGTCCCACGTATTTTGCTAACATTGCATACCGGAAACATTCATTGTCCTCATTTTTCACATTGATACATGATTTAGTATCTCGGATAACCTTTGGTAGAGGGATAAAGCTGCTACCTCTTATACCATATCCATGCTTGTGAATCCTCACATCCATACCTTCAATCGATGATAACGTCCAGCCAGATCCTCTTCCTTCATGTTCTTGGAGTTTCATTAACAGTTCATTCAAACATTCTTCTAAAATTTCGCTGATATCAGATGTGGTTGTAAGGGTTCGGTTTTTAGCAATAAAGTAAGCTGTTGCGCGGACACCCTAAGTTTTATACCAAACAGACTAATGTAAGTTTTACTGATGAAGATTTGTTTAGAATATTGGAAGAAATGACTTTTCCTTGCAAAGTTCAGTTAGTTACTCCCATTCCTGACGGTTTAGAGTCTTAGTCTCTCGAGCCAATATACCTAGAGTGCGCGGGCTGGACAGTCAGTCGCTCGGTGTCTGTCGTAGGGTGCGCATCGCGGTTACAGTAATGATGAAACGTGGGAGTTGTATCGGTTCAAGGTCACATGACGGTTTAGGCAGAGTCACGTTGCAAACTTTGAGTTTCCTTGGCACTTTTGCTGTTTCTCGTCTAATTTCGCTCCAAGTCGTCAAGGTCATTGAAACCTCACTAAAACTCGGAGCGTAGTGCGAGAAACAGCAAAAGTGCCTAAAAATTTTAGGTTTCAGCGTGACCTTGACCTTTGTGACATCGATGACGTCATAATGGTGACGTAAGGGGTGATGACGTCATCGCCACGTCATTTCTGCAACGTCATGGGTGTGACGTCACAGAATGACGTAATTGGTGATGACGTCATCGATTGCGTCATCGATGACGTCATCGGTGGGGTCATTGACCTCGATGACGTCATCGCTCAGGTGACCTTGAACTGAGCCAGCTCCCGCGTTTCTCCACTACTTTCGTAAACCAGATTTATCGACCTACTGGAAAAGGTAGTTATTTTGGGATGTTTTGTACCCCAAAATGTTTTATTCGTTTCCCATATGAAATTTGTAAACATTTTTTAATTTTAATTTTTACCACTGGAATTAGTAATAAACCTATATTCAAGCTTTGGTACTTTATTTTCACCAAGTGTTTTTTAAGCTTTGCTCTATCTCCATTGGTTACTGAGATATAAAAAAGTCTAAAGACACATTGTATTCACATTGTATTTTTGGACTGCAATGCTAATCTTATGGTGAATTAGAATGTGTGAATATTTCACTTATTAACCAATATTTTTGTATTAAACTTGGTGTTTAGATTCATTTGGTCTAGATCTATCCATTTATGGTAAAAAATCTTGTTTTCTGTAATTATCATCGCAGCAAACCTGCATACTATTTCCCATGTTAATCATAAGGAGAACAGGCTAACTCCTTTATGGACAGATATTGATGAAACTTAGTACGTATATGGCTTCATATGGACGAAATAATTTTTTTGTGTTAAAAATACTTACTTTCAGTGTTCACCTGCTCATCTACCCCATAGTGAATATGAGAATACCAAACACCAAATTTGATTGGAAATTCGTTGAGTACGCAGTTCTGTTGCGACGGGGGTATTTTATAGTTATTACTTATATATTTTTGCAGTATGATGAAAAAAGTTGTTCATCACTTGGATGGAAAGTGTTTTTTTCTGTGCTTGTTTCGGGAAGGGCAAGCTAATGATGCGTTTCGCACGAATCGGAGCTGCCTCGTCAACCGTCGGAGGGCTTTGGTCTGCACATTTTCCAACCTCCTCCTGTTTGTCCTGCTGGCAAGTGCCGCCGTTGATCTTGGGAGCACCCCTCGCGCAGATCTGAGGGCCCAGGAGTCCGAGGATCTTGTTGGCTTCGTTGGTTTTGTTTTCGACATGGCGTCCAGCGTGACCCCGAGGTATATATATACTACAGAGAAATTTTCCAATGGATCGGTTCTCCATTCCACTTCCCCGGTGACGAAGTTTACACAACCACCACCCAAAATTATCGAAATTTTCAATTTTTTAACTTTTTTCTTAATACCAAAATTTACAAACATAAATACATATCAAACCATACATTAAATTAAAGGTCAACATATTTCTGGTATCTTACTAATTTATCCAATTTGGGATCTTCCACTCGCACAATCCATAATTATTCCTTTAACGAATGAATAATTTAAAATTGCATGTTATGCGAACAAGATTATAATGTGAACTTGCATTTTTACGCCATGAGTTTGAATAAGAATGTAATAACTTAAAGCCAAACATTTTTTTATAATTCATAAAATATTCAATAGATTGGTGTCCAAAGAAGTCGTTGTGCAACTAACAATGTGGCTTTGGAGCTGACAAAGATTCAGCTTGGCATTCTGAACATTCTCGATGTCTGTTGTAGTTGTAGACTGTAGGTCAGCTGCTTCGTGAAGCGACCTACAATCAATGGTATGCCTTCAGTTCTCCAGTTAGGATTTCGCCATCACATTCTGAGTCTGGTTTAAAGGCATTTGTTTATGTGATTTCAAAATGTGCTGAAATCAACGAAGGTTTCATATGATTACATTAAGAGGTTAACAGGTAACAGAGATAGCTCGTTGTAACAGGCTCATGCTTCTTCCTATTTTCTATTATTAGTCTATCAGCATTATCAGGTCGAGAGCTGAGACTAGGTTAAGTCTACAACTTCGATCGACCCTTCAGAGAACTCTAGATGTTAATATTGGCGTTGGCCATTAACAAAATTAATCCATTGTAATCCAAGTGAATACAAGAGTAAGTACGTCTAGTGTTTATATACATGCACTTTACTTATTAAAAAGTGAGAACTTATTTGTGTACGGAAATTTTTATTTTTATTGTAACCCCAAACAGTGATGCAATTAAAAAAAATTACAGTTGAGGACATTTTACACACTTATTTCCGAATAATAATATGTTAAAAATCATTTGTATATAATATAATTATTATGTAAAAAGTGAAATTAGCGAAAAGGTGTAGAATGACTAGTGCTGTAACCTGGTGGAAGCGGAAAGAACTAGGCGGCCGCGACGAGAGAGCTCTAGCGACAACACGGCGAACCCCGTTGATTGATTATGTCCGTTTACAGGTCGCCGTTTAGGCCGCAGCACTCTTCACTGTTTATTTCATTTTCTGTATTCATTTGGTAAAGTAATAGTTTTAAGGAAGTAAGTAAAATGTTTTGTAAAAGTAATTTTAATTACTAGTCTCAAAAGTGACTTATTGCGGGGTGAGATTTTATTTACGAGGGAGGCGAAGGGAACATTATTTTTATTACGATATTGAAAAACTTGTAAACAACATGAATATTTTTGTTTATTCAACTGAGTATCAAGAAAAAAAAACTAATAACCCCGAGTTTCTGTGCTTATGTCGAGGTACATACGCACGGAAACTCAGCGTTATGCAACAGCTGATCGGTCTGTACAGCAAAATCCCATAACGGCGACTTTCTGTGCACCACAAATGCATAGAAAGTTAACGTTATGTAATTTTGCCGTGCAGTAACGGGAATAACCTATTTTCTTAGCTCATTTTACGTTTAGAGAGTTTACTTTCGAGTGTAGAGTAATGAAAATGTATTAACGTTTTAGATATATTTTACTTAGGAAGTAATGTATATAAGGGATAAAAATCAATAGTCTAAAGAGAAAGTTAAATGCAGTGTACGATGGAGATATACGTTCCCCCATTTTTAATCCAAAGTAGTGCCTTGTATTATAATGCGAGGAAAGCCTGTAGCAATGTATTTAAGTTCATTGTATTTCGAAATCTAGCTCGCAACTTTTATTAAAAACTTACGAGCATTATAACAACAACAAAAATACCTTTGAGTGTTTCTTTAATCTAAGTTAGATTTTGTTTAACCTAGTTACAAAAACCACTTGCACACTACATTTTAATAGAAAATTAAGAAATTTCATTAATTAGACTTACATATCCGCTGTTTTACGGGATACTTAAATGGAAGGCAACTACCCTTTAAGTCAACAAAAATAAAGAACCGGCAAACGAACGAAAAGATCCGACAAACGACAGTTCACCTAGCGACTGAAAATTTGGCTTCAAGACTGGTCATTATACACAATACTAGAATTCTTTCCATTGATGGTGTACATCAGCTTGTACCAGAACTAACCAACCCAGACAGGAAGTCACTAATTTTAAAGACGAACCCCCACTTTTTATGATATTTTTGGATTTTACACATAATTCTAAGAAAACTTTACATAGTAATATGTACACGTAATACTAACGGTTTGGGAGATAATGGCGGTACAAGTTTGATTTTTCCCATAAGAATAACATGGCGCTAAATCTCACATCCATTATGTTTGTAAATTTTACGTTAAACTTAAAAGGCCTAGCATAAATATGCTTTAGCTTCTTCTTTTAAACACTTTAGCATCATAAATTACTAGTTTTGTCATTAATTTTTCCATACATTTTTCAATACGGCAGGAATTATTAGAAATGTGTGGAAAACAAAAATTAATTACGTGATCATCGGTATTTTATGATGAAATGTTAGGTATTTAAAATTAAGTTCTAAGATATTTTTATGTTTTCACAGTTATATTAAAGGTAAAAGTTTCAGTTATAATGGACATGAAAATTTGCTCCATGTTATTCTTAAAGGGAAAACAAACTTCCAACACCATTATCTCCCAAACCGTTAGGATTAATGGTACAGATTAATGGTACAGGATTAATGGTACAGCGACCCCTGGGGACAGGGGTACAAGCTGGTCATGAAGAAACTCGCGCAAGGATCCGGATATGTGCCAATGGAGGCTGAGATGATGCGGATGATTGTGGACGGACTCTTCCCGGATCATGAGGTCAGAGACGACGCCCCTCTACGCGTGAACGTCGAAGAGATCCCACTGTTCACACGGCAGGAGCTGGAGAGAGCAGTCAGCTCCATGAAGAACAAGAAGGCCCCGGGCCCAGACAACGTACCGTCAGAGGTGCTGAAACTGGTGGTCAAATGCTGCCCTCAGCTCCTTCTGAACATGTACAATGTGTGCTTGAAAGCGGGGGTGTTCGCATCCCGCTGGAAACAGGCCAGGCTCGTTCTGCTGAGCAAGAAAAGAGGCCCACCGGATGCTCCATCATCTTACCGCCCTCTGTGTATGTTGGACACGGCGGGAAAACTGATGGAGAGACTGTTGAAACCGAGAATCGGCGAGGCAGTGCGAGCGGCAGGGGACCTCTCGGCCCGACAACACGGGTTCAGGGAGGGCCACTCGACACTCAGTGCCATTTCGGAAGTAGTTGATTCGGTGACACAAGCAAATCAGGCGTGCCACGCGGCCCGCCCCATTGTGCTGCTGGTCACGCTTGATGTGAAAAACGCGTTCAACTCGGCACGGTGGTGCGACATCTTGGACGCACTGGAAAGAACATTTAGGATACCTGGGTACCTCCTCGCCATGGTGAGAGACTACCTGAAGGGACCGGCAGCTGATGTACGAGACGGACCGTGGTTTTGTGATCAGAACCATCACCTCTGGGGCGGCCCAGGGCTCAGTGCTGGGACCGGATCTCTGGAATGTCTCGTACGACAGTTTGCTCCGTATGAAGATGCCGTATGGAACGTTCCTCGTGGGATACGCTGACGATGTGGCAGCGGTCATCACCGAACGAAACGCGGAGTTGGCCCAAATGAGGCTGAATCAGGTCATGCGCTTGGTGGAGGGCTGGATGCGCGATCACGGCCTTCAGCTGGCTCTCACCAAAACGGAGATAGTCATGCTGACGAGGAAGCGGATCCCCACGATCATCCCGATGCGAGTGGGTGCCGAAGTGATCGAGACGCAGAGGACGGCCAGGTACCTGGGGGTGGTGCTGGACAACAAGCTCACCTACTGGGACCACATCAGGGGTGTGTGTGACAAATCAGCCGAAGTGACGTCCTGCCTTGGAAGGCTGATGGCCAACGTCGGAGGACCGAGCCAGTCGAAACGGAGGTTGTTGCTGTCGACGGCTCAGGCCATCATGCTCTACGGAGCAGAGATCTGGGCAGATGCGACGAAAGTGAAGAAATACCGGACTCGCATGCTGGCGGTGCAGAGACGCGGCGCGCTCAGGGTCGCGTCCTCGTATCGAACAGTCTCGCAAGCAGCCGTGCTGGTCATTGCGGGAGTCATTCCCATTGACCTGCTGGCACAAGAGAAGAAGGCCATCTTTAGGCGTGCACCTGAGATGGATCGCGAGGAGGCTGCCGAGCTGGCTCGTGGCCAAACAATGGCCATCTGGCAGCGTCGATGGGATGAAGACACGACTGGAAGGTGGACATGGCGTCTTATCAGGAACCTGGAGCCGTGGGTTTGCCGCAACCACGGGGAGGTAAACTTTTTCCTCACCCAGTTCCTGACAGGTCATGGCTACTTCCGTCTGTACCTTCACCGAATGGGCAAGGTCGACTCGCCCAGGTGCAGGTACTGCGGATACGACGGAGACGACGCGCACCACACTTTCTTTGTGTGCTGTCACTTTGATGAAGAACGGACTGCCCTCGCCGACTCAGTTGGCGGTCATCTGACCCCGGACAACATCGTGGGGAAGATGCTGCAGGGCAGCGACAGCTGGAACGCTGTGGCTGAATTTGTTCTGTCCATCCTGCGCCAGAAGAGGAGAGATGGGTGTCTGGAGTGACCCCAGAACCGAGGACAGCAAGAGGTTGATCACCAATTGAAGAATCCCGAAAGGGACAGAGGCCACACATTGCAATGTCGCAATGAGCAGACGCTCGGGTCGATTGCAATGGATGTGGTGACAGCACGCGTCGGGGGTTATTTTAGCAGGTATGCCCTTGGGTAGCGAGAGACTACAATCGCATACCCCAAGCCGCCCTGAGGCGGGACCTCGACATCACTGCTGTCTGATGTCATAAAGAGGCTGGAGACCCCTGCTCGCCACTTGAGTAAAGTGGTGTAGAGGGCCCGCACTTTTGTGTGCGGGTAAGAGCTATTTTTTCCTCCGTCCAGCGTGGTAAAAAAAAAAAAAATGGTACAGATTAAATTGTAAAGTAGTCTTAAAATTATGTCTAGAATCCAAAAATACCATAAAAGTTGGGGTTCGTATTTAAAATATGACTTTTGGTATGGAAAATGATATCACACGATTTAATTACTATTTAGACGTGAACAACACAGACTAAACATACATAAAAATTTTCCCTCCCATGCCGGTGCTACATTCTTTAACAATGCACCAAATAATATCAAACAAGAGCAAAATTATCGTCCTTAAAAAATAAATTTAAAACTTTAATTCAACCAAACGCACTTTACAGTGTTGAAGAATTTATGGAACACTATAAAAATTTGAATTAATTAACTAATTAGATAAAAAGGCATTATAAGTTAGTCTAGATTGATCCTAGATTAAGTTAAATTTCTTTTTTTATATATTACAATACCTATGTTTATTAATAATCTTTTATTGTATTATGTATTTTAGGAAATTTTTCTGTATTTTCTTTATCTTTACTACCAACAATAATTGAATGTTGTAATGGCAAATAAATGCTTATTATTATTACTTATCGTACACCCTGTACATTGAAATTATCATCAATGGATTGATTTTTTTTTTTTTTTTTTTTTTTGAGGGAGAGGCGGAAAAATGCATTACGCACACAGGTGGCCAGCCTGTAGTGTGGGGCTCCCCTAAAAACGGGTTTACCCACTAAAAAACCTCGCCTCTACTCTTTAGGAATCTAACCTGGAATTGTTTGTCACATTACGTCAGGCTAGGCCTAAATTTGGCTTACGCCCGTGGGGCTCGCTCCTTATCCAGCCGCTCGATCAAGGGATCTGGGCCACTTCGCGGTCCAGATCGGTTTTCTTTTCCAGGAGGATGCCCCGGACGAACTGTGACAAACAATCCCAGTTGCCCTCATCCTCCAAAATCTTTTGGCAGACCGAGTCCACCGAAAATACACCAAAGATTTGTGTGGCCTCCAGGCGGGGCCCTTCCCAACGGGGACAGCGGAAGAAAGTGTGTTCCGCATCGTCGGGAACACCCGGGCAATAAATGCAGTCCGGTGAACCGGTCTTTCCCATCCGGTTCAGGTACGACCGAAAATAGCCGTGACCTGTCAAAAATTGGGTCAGGTAGTAGTCCACCTCCCCATGCCGCCGTTCCACCCATGGTTGGACCTGCTTGATAAGTCGCGCAGTCCATCGTCCTCGGGTGTCGTGCTCCCAGCTGTGTTGCCACTGCTGGAAGGTTCGGGAGCGCTCTTCTGTTCTTGCCGTGTCCTTGCCGATCTCGCCTTGTCTCTGATAAATCGCTTTCCTCTCCCCTGCCAAGAGCTTGACAGGGATGACTCCGGTGACCACCAGGACGGCAAGCTCGGACACTGTCCGGTAGGCGGAACACACCCGGAGCGCAGCTTGACGCTGAACCCGGGCGAGTCGCAACCTGTAGCACTCCTTATCTAGAGCGCCTGCCCACACATCTGCCCCGTAAAGAAGCACGGACTGGACCGCGGACATCAACAGACGTCTTCTGCTGGATCGGGGACCCCCGACATTGGCCATCAGCCTACTAAGGTAAGTCACTACCTTAGCGGCCTTGTCCGCCGTACGGAAGATCTGATCCCTCCAGCTTAACTTGGTGTCCACCATAACCCCGAGGTATTTGGCGGCACGAGTTGATGTGACCACCTCCCTTCCCACTCGAAACGGGACGACGGTGTCGATCCTCTTCTTCGTGAGAATTACGATCTCCGTCTTACTGAGAGCAAGTGAGAGACCGTGATCGGACATCCAGTTGTTGACCACCCGCATAACTCGGTTCAACTTCAGTTGGGCCAGCTCAACGTTGCGTGCAGCAATGAGAGCTGCGACGTCATCGGCGTACCCAACCAAAGTGGTTTCCTCAGGCATCTCGGACCTCAGGAGGCTGTCATAGGCAACGTTCCAGAGATCCGGGCCGAGTATTGAACCTTGTGCGGCACCAGAAGTGACTTCCATCGTCCGCGTTCCGTCCCTCGTGTCATAAATCAGGCTTTGAGAGCGTAGATAATCCTCGATGAGCCGCAACAGATATGCAGGAATACGAAAGGTGTTGCGAAGCGCATCCAGCATATCGACCCACCTCGCAGAGTTGAAGGCATTCTTGACATCAAGCGTAACAAGAAGCACTACTCGGCGGGAGAAATGGTTGTGGCTCTCGGCTCTCTCCACAGCTCTCTGAACTTCGGTGACAGCGTCGATCGTTGACCGTCCCTTTCTGAAGCCGTACTGACGGGGGCATAAGTCCCCGGCAGCTTCCACGGCAGAAGTCAGGCGGGAACGGATCAGCTTCTCGAACAGCTTTCCAGCCATGTCCAACATGCCGAGAGGCCTGTGGGACGACGGCAGCTCGGGATCACCTTTGCCCTTGCTGATCAGTACAAGCCTGGCTGTTTTCCAGGGAGCCGGAAACACCCCTTCTACCAAACAGGCATTGTACATTCTCAACAACAAGTCAGCGTTGATTAAAAATGCTTTCTTTAAAGCCTCAATGGGAATCCCGTCCGGGCCAGGAGCCTTGTTGCTCTTCAGGGAGAGAACGGAGGTTTCTAGCTCCTCGAAAGTGAAGAGTGGAACGTCCTCTACCCGTCCGAAGTCAACCGGCGGTCGCTGTGGATGTTCAGGAAACAACGCAGCGACGATCCTCCCCATGGTGGTGCCCTCCATGATGGAAGGTGGAGAGCGGGCGCCGAGTTTCTGTGTTATAAGTTTGTAACCCAGGCCCCAGGGGTCAGAATCAACGTCGTCACAAAGTCTCCTCCAGCTATTCGCCTTGCTCCTGTTGATCGCCTGGCGGAGAGATTTTCTCGCAGCTTTATAGGCCTCCGACTTACGAACTCTGTCTGCGGGGATTCTCGCTCTTGTGGCGGCTCGTCTAGTTCTTAAACATGTTCTTCTGAGTTCCGCAATCTCTTCAGTCCACCAGTAAACGGGTTGTTTGTCGCGTCGGGGTTTCCTTCGCGGCATAGACTGGTCGCAGGCCGAGACGATCAGTTCCATCGTGGATGTTACTAGTGCCTCGGCCCCAGCCTCACCAGGATTCCCCTGCTCTCCCCGAGAGATGACTTCGGTGAACTTGACCACGTCCAGTTTGTTGGTGTTCCACCGGCGTGGCCCTTCCCGAGATGCGGAAACTCGACGATTTGCCTGATCATGCAGGTCCCAGAGCTTCCGGCAGGTGCAGAGTCACCTCGCCAACACCGGAGTGGAATTCCACACCTTCTCCCTCAAGGAAGAGCGCGAGGTGAAACTCGCCGTGCGCGGCCTCCATCACCTGAGCGACCCCGACGAGATTGCCGCTGAACTCAAAACGAAGGGGTTCAATGTCACACATGTCCAACTTTTGCAGCGCCGCTTGGACACCGGTCGAGCCCCTGCCAATACCTTCCTGGTGAAAATCAGGAAGGAAGCAAATTCCAGTAATGTTTTTAAGTTACAGGAGCTCTTGGGTGTAAAAATCACGGTCGCTGATTTTACCCCCAAACAAGGACTGCCACAATGCTACAACTGTCAGAGGTTCGGGCACGGGTCGGGCCAGTGTCATTTGCCAGTTCGCTGTGTCAAATGCGCGGGACCTCACCTGGGCCGGGACTGCACTCTGGACAGGTGTAGCAAGCCGCTGTGCTGCAACTGCGGGGGTGACCACGTCGCCAGCTGGAAGGGGTGCGCCGCACATCTGAAAGCGCTCGCAGCCAAGCGAAACAGAAATTTCACTAATAATCCGACCCAAGGTCCCCGGACCGCGGTAAGGAATGTGCCAACTGTTCCAGGTACGAGGAAGGGCGGAAACGACCGGTCCCAGCCACAGCCCCGCCTGCAAGCCGGAGCCCCTGCTACAAGGTCCGTCGCACCGGCCGGCGTGCCCCGGCCACAAACCGGGAAACCCAGCGGCAGAGCACCCCCGACCCCGGCGGAATTCCCACCCCTCCCGCCCACCCATGCCATGCCCGCTCCCCCCGTGCCACTACCAAGGGTTAGTGCACCGGTGAGCGGGACAAAAACAACTAACGCCGCTGTTGCAGAAACCACGCCTGACACCCGGCCCCCACAGCCTGAGCAAGCGATGCCGTACAGTGAGGTGACGAAAGGCAAGAAAAGGCGGAGGCGTCGTCCTGCCAAAAAACCCACTGACCACGTGATTTCCAGCGACTCAGAGGACGAGATCGTGGACAACGCATCCAGCGCCGCCAAAGCCAAGAGACAGCCACAGACCACCAGTGTCGCGACGTCAACCGACGACAAACCGGCACCTGAAGGCAACTCCGAAGCGACAATTTCCACCGCGAAATTGATCGAGTGGCTTTCCTCAATCGTGCCGACCATTTTGACCGCCGAGGGAAAATCACCAACCATGATCCTCGCCGCCATGCTTCAGAGCCTCCAAGAACTGCTCTCCGATGGCTGCAAGCCTTAGGATTGTCAGTTGGAACGCCAATGGCATCATGTCTCGTCGAAACGAATTGCACTTTTTTGTTACAGATATCGACGCGGACGTGGTGCTTGTCTCCGAAACCCACTGCCAAGCACACCACACCTTCAAGCTCCCTGCGTACGAGGTGTACCGGACGGACCGCCCTGCCAGACAACACGACCAGCGCAATCCAGGTGGTGGGACAGCCATCCTGGTCCACCGCCGGCTTGCCCACAGAGTGCGAAATTTTGTCACTAACAGTGTCGAGTCCACAGGTGTTATCGTCCACGCGGGAAACACGGAGATCACACTGGTCTCCGCGTACCTGCGACCGGCAGGCAGATTCAACCCGAGGGACTTCAACGAAATTTTCTCCGTCCAAGGACCTGTGATTGTTGCAGGAGACCTGAATTCCAAGCACCCCAGCTGGAATTCGAGGGTGGCCAACGCCAAAGGAAACTCGTTGAGGAGGTACCTTGACGTCCGGGACTCAGTTGATGTCCTGGCGCCTGAGGAGCCTACCTTCTTCCCGAGGAACCATGGCAGGCCCGACGTCCTCGACATCGTGCTCCACAAGGAAGTGCCCTTCGACATGGAGATCAGCGTCATCGATGACCTCTCATCTGATCACTTGCCTGTGCTTCTGTCCATAGGCGTGGCCCCCACGAAGGCCAAGGCGCCATGGGCAACGGCGCTCAAGACGGACTGGCGACGTTTCTTTGAGAATGTGGCTGATCGGCTCGCCCCAATCCAGTTCCCACAGTCGGCGGAAGAGCTTGACCAGTGCACCGAGGAATTTCACCAAACCATGTCTTCTTCCGTTTCAGATGCCACAAAACCAGTGCCCCCGGGACAGCGGAGGGGAGGTCTACCGCGTCACATCAAAGAAGAAATCATCAAGAGGAGGAGACTGAGACGGGTGTGGAGAAACACGGGGAGCCCCGAAGCCAAGAGAAGAATCAACGCACAGAGCAACAGGGTCAAGTCACTTGTCGATGATTACAGGTCCGAGTCGTGGGAATCATACCTGCACTCGTTGGACATCGACAGTGGGAGCGCCTGGAAAGCGGCAAAGGCGATCCGTGTCACAAAGTCCACAAACCAGCCCCTCCATGGCCAAGCGGGCCTCGCTTACTCCGCTCAGGATAAAGCTGAGGTCTTCGCAGAAACCATGGAAGGCCAGTTTCGGACTCACGCCGACGTTCGCAACGGGGAGCAGGAGGAAGCCGTGGAGCAATTCATGGAGGAGTTCTTTGCCACAGAGCCCGAGGACGGAATCGAGCCGTTCACACTGAACGAGGTGCGCCAAGCAGTCCTTCGAGCGAATCCCAGAAAGGCCGCAGGGCTGGACAGGGTCAGCGTGAAGGCACTGCAAAACGCGCCACCGCTGGTCATTCATGTGCTTTTGTTTTTGTTTAATGCTGTTCTCAGGTTGCGACACTTTCCGGCGGTGTGGAAATCTGCCAAGATTATCCTAATCCAAAAGCCTGGAAAATCTGCCCTACACCCCGAAAACTACCGCCCAATCTCCCTCCTCTCCGTTACCTCGAAACTGTTCGAAAAACTCCTTCTTTCCCGCCTGTCCCCATTCTTGGAAGACTACATACGGCCGGAACAGTTCGGGTTCCGCAGAGAACACTCAACGACCCTGCAGCTCGTGAGAGTTGTCAACAAACTTGTCGACGCTCACAACCTCAACCTCGCCACCGTTGCAGTCTGCCTGGACGTCAGCAAAGCCTTTGACAGGGTGTGGCATGAAGGCCTGCTCCGCAAGCTCCGAGACACGCCACTGCCGGACACAGCTGTCCATTTGCTTCGCTCATACCTTGCGGGCCGCTCTTTTCGAACCGTTGTTGATGGGGAACTGTCCACCGTCCGACCGGTCAGAGCCGGGGTCCCGCAGGGGAGCGTGCTGGGACCATTGCTGTATCTCATTTTCACAAATGACATGCCAACTGTTGCAGGGGTGACTTTGTCACTGTACGCCGACGACGCCATGCTCCAGTGCAGCAGCCCTCGCCCAGCACAAGCGGTGCGGGTCATGCAGCGACAGATGGACGTGCTCTCTCCTTGGCTCGAGAAATGGAAGATCAAGGTGAACGCCAACAAAAGCGATGCAAGTTTCAGGAAACGACGCAGGATGCCGCGAGTCCGGCCGGCCCCGGTGGAACTGAATGGAGAACCGATCCCCTGGAAAAGTTCCGTCAAGTACCTCGGGGTCACGCTGGACGACCGGCTGAACTTCGGACGCCATGTCGACAACAAAGTCAACGAAGCCAACAAGATCCTCGGACTCCTGGGCCCTCTGATCTGCGCGAGGAGCGTGCTCCCCGTGCGGGTCAAGCTCATGTTTTTTCTCATGATTGTGCGTTCTGTGCTCATGTACGCCTCAACGGCGTGGTGGGCACTTGCCAGCAGGACTAACAGGAGGAGATTGGAGAGTGTGCAGAACAAAGCCCTCCGACGGTTGACGAGGCAGCCCTGGTTTGTGCGAAACGCAACGATCAGGAGCTCGCTGCGCGTCCCGACGCTCGGTCAATTTGCTTTCCACTGTGCCACAAATCTCTTCCAGAAAGCCAGCGAATCTGGATTCCCGCACATTGCGGAAATTGCCACCGGAAGGAGGGACCTGCCCGAGTTTTGGCGTCCGAGACCGGCCGCCATCCTGGACGACCCACCGTAGGAATTCCACGAAGACCAGCGGCGCCGAATTTGATCTCAAATTCACACACGCAATGACTCCAAACAAAAGAGAGCGCAAACCGTGAAGTCAAGACTAATCCCCCGGCAGTCAATGAATATTTTTCAGATGCTGCAGCAACGTCTGGGGACGAAGGAGCCCCGGAGCACCGTGACAGTGACAGTGACATCATGCAGGTCAAACACGACGTATTGGTGGTCGCTACCCGTGTAGTCCTCCACAACCCTCCAGCCAGAGATCCTCGGAAGGAGCGACTCAGACGCAAAGGTGACATCGGGGATCGTGCCTCTCTGCCCGGGGCGCCGAAAAGTAGGTGTGTCGCCCTGGTTGAGGACGACAAGACCGGCCCTGGCGATGAAATCCAGGATGTATTTCCCCGGGAGTTGGTAGAGGGCATTCCCCACTCGACGGCCCTGGCGTTGAAATCGCCACCAACGACGACATGCCCGGTGGTGCCGAGAACGCACTCCTCTAGGTTATCTATCTTGTCGCGGAAGTCCTGGACGGCCTCGTTGGGTGTGAGGTAGCAACTGAAGATAGTCACGTCCCCACACCGAACCCAGACGAATCCTCGGCCGCGCCCGTGACTCCGCACCAAGACATCTCGTGTATTACGTGCCCAAAATGCAGCAGTACCGAGGCTGTCCGAGATCCAAATGTTTGGGTCTCTGTCCCGATACTGTTCGCTGATAAGGAGCGCGTCAGCACCAAGTTCTCGGGCGAGCTGATCTAGAAGGTTATCAGCTCCCCAGGATCTATGAAGGTTGGCCTGGAGGATGCGAATTACCGGCCGCTGCCTTTTGCCTGTTCAAGTGCGGCTCTGAAGGCACCGTACTGACCAGACCCGGGTAAGTGACCGAGGGCACTGGAGCCTGAATCCTTGCAGAGGAAGCAGGAGGGGCTCGAGGAACATTAATTGCGTTTGTGGCCCTGGCTTCCACACTGGAAGCAGTTGACACTCCTGTCGGGCCCTTTACAGTTTCGGGAGGAGTGGCCGAAACCGAGACAGCAAAAGCATCTCGAAACTACCACCCTCCGTTTGAGCCTGCAACTGACCCAACCGACTCTGAGGTGCTGAAGGCCAAGCAGCTTATTGGCGTGCTTTTCGCCCATTTCAGCAACAGCCATCCGGAGTTGACTTCGGTTGGGCTTTGTCAGCCATAGCCTCACTCCATCAGCTGGTATCTCCGGGAGTGCCACCTGGATCGCACGGGTCACCTCCTCTTCGGTGGAGAGGGCATCAAGGTCCCGAATCTCGACCGAACACTTCGGTTCTAGGGCCTTGATTGAGCCTTTGTCCCCAAGTGCAGTCTTGAGGGAAGCGGCAAAACCGATCTTGTCACTCGACTTCCCCAGTTCGAGGAGGACATCCCCGTTCTGGGTTCGCCGAATAGACTTGATAACGGTGTCGGTCTCCTCCGGTTTGGCCTGCGATCTAATCTGACCCAGAACATCGGCAAAAGATCGCCCCCCTAAAAGCTTGATCAAGATTGCCTCCGTCCTGGGCTTCTTAGGCCTCGGTTGTTTAGGCTTTCTGACAGACTTGCCAGAGGCCTCCCCAACCTGTTTCGAGACTTGTGTCCGCTCCACCCTCGACGCACTTTTCGAAGCCGCCTCCGCTTGCTTCTGCCTCCTCCTTTCTTTCTTAGACAGGCGCGTCTTCCAGCCCCCCAAAGGTGTTGAGGCAGAGTTTGCTGCCAAGGCAGGATTAGCCGCCGGAGCAGGAAACTCTGCAGGAGTAGCCGCTGGAATCACGGCAGCGCCCGGGGCGGACTCAGTAGCCTGGACAGGAGATGTCTGCGATGCCGCAGTGACAAAAACCGGTCTCGGCACTGAGTCCACCTCGACAAGCTCAGGGCTTCCAGGCGAAGAACCGCTCTGCCTCTTCTTTCGCTTTCTGGCTTGAGTCTGGGACTCAGCCAGGTGAGCTTGAGGCGAAGCAGAGATGACTCGGTTCGTGACATCGCGCTCCTGCTTCACTGCCTTTAGCCTGATTTTTCGGCATTCCTCGATTTCTTCTAGAGCATCTTCGAGTTTCGGGATCCCCTCTTTTATCGCCTTGTCCACGTTCTTTTGAATTAAGAGGGCCTTGGCCATCTCCTTAAAAAGAGCTTTCATCTTCTTCAGAAGTGAGTCTTCCTCCTCGTGGGCGTCGTCCTGCTGCTGACGAAGCATTTGCAGCTCGAATGCCGCACGAAGAGGGCTCTTCCTGGGAGGAGTCCCTTGGATATTGGCTAATGATGTTGCCGGCTCGGCCACCTCCATCGCCATACCGATCTCCTCCTTCTTCTGTCCGGTTTTGGACGACGATCCGGCACTACCAAGAGCCTTGAATGGCACCGGCGGGGGGTGGTTTTAATACCCTTCGTCGGCGTTCCAGTGTTCAAGGTCGGAGACCTCTGCAGTCTTGAGCTGCGCTTAAAGGCGGCCTGCTCTATCTCATCATCGTTCGTGTTTTGCATTTTAAAATCCATACTTTTGTTTCACCAGCGCATCGTGCGGCAAGAGGCGGCCCTTCATCGGTCGAGAGCGGGTACACCCTCGGAGGTCTACCCCCCGTAGGAGATAAGACACCCCTACCCCGGGACTCCGGGGCCCGAACCTCCGTTTGCCCAGCACCGATACACAAAATGTGCCGGACGTGCTGGGGGTCGCACCGTGGCAATGCAGAGTCCGATCCCTGCATCCATGCCGCACTCCCTGACTAAGGTCCGAAGCGGCTGGCTTCTGACGACACACTGGAGGAGACCATCGGCAGTGCGAGGCACACATCAGTCCCTGCAACACAACAGGGACACTCCCAGGACCCCCCAGCATGCGCCGGTCGAAAGAAGGTGAAAAGACACCCTTGATTCGGGGTCGAAAACAAGAAGGTGAGCAAGGTTAGCTCAGAAAAAAATAAAGACGGTGAGCTAAGACCTGAAAGATGAGAAGAAAGGCCCTAGCTCGGGAAGAACTGTGAGGAGGGTCTCACAGCTTGGCTCAGGTACCCCGGGGTTGCCAAGAAACACCCGTACAGTGGAAAGCCCACTGCCCCTGAGGGAATCAATGGATTGATCGCAACAGGTTTACCCATAATGGTACAATTTTTTTGTGAAAAGTTAATTGTGTGGATTTTGAAAGGGGCGTACGGGTGGTCTGGGACACCCACTATATACCAAGGAGAAGCTATACCATGCTGTGTTGATACCTGAAGCCGTCCACAATCAATAGTAGGCCTACCTGTTAGGATATTACATCCCATCACATTGAGAGCCTGATTTTAAACGGATTGTATTGTTTGATATCAAACCTGCTGAAACCAACGAATACATTAAACAGTTAACAGAGAGCAGTGACAGTTTATTTATTTGTTTATACAAGCTAATGATCCTCTATTCTCTGTCAGTATATTAGGTCGAGAGCTTGAGACTAGGTAAAGTCTACAGCTTCAGCCGACCTTTCAGATAATCATTAACAAGTGTTAAGTTCCTACAATTAATGTTGTAAAAACTAGTATCGACACCATGAAGTAACGTACACCTAGTGTTTATATATGTACTTTTATTAACAAACAAGGGAGAGCTTACATCTTTAAGACAAATTAAACTTTTATTGCAACACCCCCCTTGTTACATAAATCACAAGTCAAGATTATAGACATTTTACACACTTGTTTCTAAAATAAAATATGCCCTTAGATATATTAATATAATTTATATACAATGTAAAACTCTAACAAAAGTTGTGGAGTGGCTAGTGCTGTAGCCTGGTGGGGGCGAAAACAACTACGTGAGCGGCCGAGACATGAGAGCGCTCTAGCGGCGACACGACCAACCCGGTGGATTGCTCACGTCCTTTTATACGTTAAGGTGGCTTTTGAAACGAACCCTCTATTTCAATTAAATATGGCATGAAGGTGTAGGCACAGATGAGTGAATTAGGTTCTCTTCTCTGTGTTGTGGAGGGCAGTGTTCTTTGATTTAAGTTCGAATACCAGGTTGGTGGGATGATGGGAACAAGGTTTTATTTGGTTTCACAAGAGTCAAAATTGGATTTTGGAAATTTCTAATGTTCATTTCTAAAACTCGAATATTTTAATTTCGAACATTTAAAAAATCTTAAATAATTTAAGTATGTAGCTTAACTGGTTACAATGATAAACAACTTTTGCATGTTTACCTAGAGACATGTTTACCTAGGGTTGCATGCAACCCTCTATTTCAATTAAATATGGCATGAAGGTGTAGGCACAGATGAGTGAATTAGGTTCTCTTCTATGTGGTGTAGAGGGCAGCGTTCTTTGATTTAAGTTCGAATACCAGGTGGGTAGGATGATGGAAACAAGGTTTTATTTGGTTTCACAAGAGTCAAAATTGGGGTTTAAAAATTTCTACAGTTCATTTCTAAAACTAAAAAATTTTAATTTGGAACATTTAAAAACCCTTAAATAATTTGAGTATGTAGCTTAACTGGTTACAATGATAATTTTAAAACAAGTTTTGCATGTCATTCATATTTGAAATAAATTAGACCTTATACCTTTTAATATCTCAAATATAATTTTGTATCTATCTACATACATATTTAAGACGCGAAACGTTTTTTTCGTACAATGAGCTCCTCCTACAGTTTTTAAGAGATTATAATGATTTTTGTGTCATTGGATAGTTCTCGCGTTAAGTTGTTTCTAAAGTAAAATGATAAATATCTATTTTCAAACGGAAGAGTCATACAAGCCTTTGAAGTTCTTAATTTGCCCATTAAATAAATAAAAACACTGAGTATTATTTTAGCTTTATAGTGTAGCACTTTACGCAGTGCCGTCCTTAGGGTTGAGCGAGTGGAACGGCCGCTCCAGGCCTCACGGTACCCAAAACATCGGTTTAATTCCCGGTATGATCCCGGATAATCGGTTATGATGAAAAGTTATTTAAAATTAAGTTCTAAGATATTTTTATGTTTGCCCAGTTATGTTAAAGGTAAAAGTTTCAGTTATAATGGATATGAAAATTTGCTCCATGTTATTCTTATGGGAAAAACAAACTTCCAAAGCTATTATCTCCCAAACCGTTAGGATTACGGGTACATATTAAATTGTAAAGTAGTCTTAAAATTATGTCTACAATCCAAAAATACCTTAATAAGTCGAGGTTCGTTTTTTTAAATTAATGACTTTTGGTCTGGAAAATTATAGCACACGATTTAATAACTATTTAGATTAGACATTAACAACAGAGACTAGACATACAGGGGTGCTGAAAAGTCCCGGAACCACTTAATATTTTTATTATTAATTTACCTAAAGGATTAAAACTTTGCCTAAAAAAGTTTGATTAAAAAAAGTTTTTCAGCGCCCTATTAAATTTACAAAGTTTTAACCTTCTAGAAAAATTATTAATAAAAATAACTAAGCCGTTTCCAGGATTTGCAACTGAATGTTATAGCTTACTTTGAAAATCTTTGATCAGCCACCATTTTTAATGAGTAAAGCTTTTGAAGTGCGGTTTTGCGGCATTATTCTTGTCTTTACTAGCCCTTTAATTTGATGTGCATATCGAGCTATGCTTACATTTAAAATTATCTACCAACCCCTTGTGGGTCGTCCCCTATAGGAGGCAGGGAGTTGGTAATAACATTGAAAAATACGTTTATAACACATGGGTGTTACGTTTGGTTGTTAGTTTTATAACACCCAATTGAATTTGCAAAGTTTTAATCTCTTAGCTAAATTAATAATAAAAATATCAAGTGGTTCCGGGACTTCTCAGCACCCCTGTATATTAAAAATTTACCCTCCCATGCCGGTGCTAAATCCTTTAACCACTCGCCAGAAAAAGTCAAACAAGAGCAATATTATTGTCCTTTTGAAAATAAACTAAAAGCTTTCCTTTAATCAAACGCATTTTATAGTGTTGAAGAATTTATGGAACACTAAAAAAATTTGAATTAATTAACTAATTAAATAAAAAGGCATTATAAGTTAGACTAGATTGATTCTAGATTAAGTTAAATTTCTTTTTTTTTCTTATATCACAATTTGTTTATTAATAGTCTTTTATCGTATTACGTATTTTAGAAAAAAATTCTGTATTCTCTTTATCTTTGCTACCAACAATTGAATGCTGTAATGGCAAATAAATTATTATTACTTATCATATACCCTGTACATTGAAATTGTTATCAATGGATATATCGCAACCGGTTTACCCATAATGGCACAATTTGTTTTTGTGAAAAGTTAATTGTGTGGATTATAAAAGGGGCGGAGGGCCGTTCGGCACCGAAAATCTACCCGAAAACACGCAATCGTATTTCCAGCCTTCGGTTGGAACTGTTCATCGTAGACTTAACCTGTTTGTTTTATATGGTAGTCAAAGAGTGGTTCTAGTATAAGTATACCTGTTTAAAAAAAAAATATATATATATATATATATAATAACTTTTATTTGATGATGAAATTCACTAACGTTGACATACATTTTCAAGTAATAATATCACAAATTATTGAAAAAGCAGGTAGCCTTCCACTCTTTAACTTCAAATAAATCGTAAAATAAAATATTTTGGTCGGTAAACACTAACCGAAGACGGGAAATACGATTGCATGTTTTGCCCTCGCGCGGGAAAAAGGCCACTGTTTCGGGTGAACCTAGCGGCGCGGCAACGAACTACGTGAAGGAAACTACTACCAGTCCTGTTTAATTTTTCTCTTTCCTTTATACTATCCATAGTAGTGGAGAAACGCGGGAGCTGGCTCAGTTCAAGGTCACCTGAGCGATGACGTCATCGAGGTCAATGACCTCATTGATGACGTCATCGATGACGTCATCGATGACGCAATCGATGACGTCATCACCAATTACGTCATTCTGTGACGTCACACCCATGACGTTGCAGAAATGACGTGGCGATGACGTCATCACCCCTTACGTCACCATTATGACGTCATCGATGTCACAAAGGTCAAGGTCAAGCCGAAACCTAAAATTTTTCGGCACTTTTGCTGTTTCTCGCACTACGCTCCGAGTTTCAGTCAGGTTTCAATGACCTTGACGACTTGGAGCGAAATTAGACGAGAAACAGCAAAAGTGCCGAGGAAACTCAAAGTTTGCAACGTGACTATGCCTAAACCGTCATGTGACACCGCTCGAGTGACCTTGAACCGACACAACTCCCGCGTTTCACCATTACTGCAACCGCGATGCACACCCTACGACAGACACCGAGCGACTGACTGTCCGGCCCCGCGCACTCTAGGTATATGGGAAGTGGTGGGGGAACTGCGATGATCTTGGGAAACTTGAAAATGTCAAGCTAGGTAGCACCGTTTTGGTGCTACCTTAAAGTTACATGTCAAAGTGTGATGACCTTGAGTCAAAACATAGAAATACTACAAGTTGATGTCATCCCAGAGTTAAAGTGTGATGACCTTGAGTCAAAACACAGAAATACTACAAGTTGATACCGTCCCAGAGTTAAAGTGTGATGACCTTGAGTCAAAACACAGAAATACTACAAGTTGATACCGTCCCAGAGTTAAAGTGTGGTGACCTTGAGTCAAAACACCGAAATACTAAAAGTCGAAATCATCCCAGAGTTAAAGTGTGATGACCTTGAGTCAAAACACAGAAATACTACAAGTCGATGTCGTCCCAGAGTTAAAGTGTGATGACCTTGAACTAAAACATATAAATATTGACTCTTGGTAAAATAAGAGGTAGTGTTTACCTCAACAGAGTTAAAGTGTGGTGACCTTGAGTCAAAACACAGAAATACTACAAGTTGATACCGTCCCAGAGTTAAAGTGTGGTGACCTTGAGTCAAAACACCGAAATACTATAAGTCGAAATCATCCCAGAGTTAAAGTGTGATGACCTTGAGTCAAAACACAGAAATACTACAAGTCGATGTCGTCCCAGAGTTAAAGTGTGATGACCTTGAACTAAAACATATAAATATTGACTCTTGGTAAAATAAGAGGTAGTGTTTACCTCAACAGAGTTAAAGTGTGGTGACCTTGAGCATAACAGTTAAAGTTTTCTTGGTATGACAATATTATCTTGTTCCAGAGTTAAAGTGTGATGACCTTGAGTCAAAACACAGAAATATTACAAGTCGATGTAGTCCCAGAGTTAGAGTGTGGTGACCTTGAGTTTACCTGAGAACTTGGGACTTAGGATTGTTGCAAAGACTTATCCGAAATACCTCCAGGTTTGAGCCAACACTTAGAAAAATTTACTCTTTGTACAACAATTTGATGTTTTTGCTATAGTTTAAGTGTGGTGACCTTGAACTGGTTAAAAATCAAAATTTTAATTCATAACTGCACAGTAGAGTGCACGACTCCGATGCGCACCCTACGACAGTCGTCGAGCAACTGACTGTCCAGCCCCGCGCACTCTAGGTACATGGGAAGTGGTGGGGGAATTGTAATGACTTTGGGAAACTTGTAAACGTCAAGCCAGGTAGCACCGTTTTGGCGCTCCTTAAATTTACATGTTAAAGTGTGGTGACCTTGAGCATAAGAGTTAAATTTTTCCTGTTACGACAATTCGATATCGTCCCAGAGTTAAAGTGTGATGACCTTGAGTCAAAACACAGAAATAATACAAGTCGATGTCGTCCCAGAGTTAAAGTGTGATGACCTTGAGTCAAAACACAGAAATACTACAAGTCGATACCGTCCCAGAGTCAAAGTGTGGTGACCTTGAACTGGTTAAAATCGAAACCTTAATTTAAAACTGCACAGCAGACTGCACGACACAGATGTACACCCTACGACAGTCGTCGAGCGACTAACTGTCAGACCTCGTGTACTCTAGGCATATGGGAAGTGGTGGGGGGAAATCTCAAGGTCATCCAAACGGAGTTTTCCTGAGAAACTTGATGACCTTGAGTAAAAACACAGAAATACCCAACCCATGTCCGTTCAGAGTTAAAGTGTAGTGACCTTGAGTAAAAACACAGAAATATCGAACCCATGTCAGTCCAGAGTTAAAGTGTAGTGAACTTGAGTAAAAACATGTAAAACACTTACGCCCCCGCGCCTCCCTCGGCCCCGCGCCCCCTGCACCCCCTGCGCCCCCTGCGCCCCCCCCTGCGCCCCTGCGCCCCTGCACCCTGTACCCCCGCGCCCCCGCGCCCCCCACGCCCCCGAGACCTCGCGCCCCTGCGCTCCTGCACCCCTGCGCCCTGCCAGCAGGAGTGGGGGAAGGTCACAGTGGTGGGGGAAGGTGAGGCTGTACGCTGAAGTATCGCATCACTTCACAATGAGCTGTCCAACAGTCAACACACTGTTCTCTCGGCTCGAGTTGGCACTAGAAGAAACATTCCTATACAGCTTAGGCTGTGAGGGGCGAGGAAGGAAAGTCAAAGTGGAAGTTTTGTTAAACTCTAAGATGAAGAGTCTTCTAAATAAACTAATTGTATCCCAAATAACTTTAGAGAAATACCATTTTATAAAGCGACACCTCACTCTTTGGCAAAACGAATTGAAAATGGAAAAGATCACAGTAAAATTAATATAATTTAAAATCTGGACTGGACACTCATGGTGATACTACCTGGCGTGAAAACGCCACCCTAAACATTACAAGTTAGGTTAGCGAGCACCTCTGGTACGATAATGCCATGTTGTGCCTGAGTTAAAGTGTGACGGCCTTGAGTCAAAACACTGAAACACTGAAACACTACAAGTTGATATTGTGCCAGAGTTAAAGTGTGGTGACCTTGAGTAAAAACACTGAAATACTACAAGTCGATATTATGCCAGAGTTAAAGTGTAGTAACCTTGAGTAAAATCAGAGAAATATCCAAGCCATGTTTGTCCAGAGGTAAAGTGTAATGACCTTGAGTCAAAACTTGTAAAACACTTACATGAACAGAGTCGGAGAACAGCGATGCTTACCGCATGCGAGCCTGAAACATACTGGCTGAGCACCGCCGCGTAGCTTAGGAACTCGATTATGGTGGGGGTATTGCCAACACTTAGAGTAGAAGTGTAGTGGGTGACCTTGAACCAGACTTAGAGTAGAAGTGTAGTCGGTGACCTTGAACCACCCCTGAGGGGCGGACCCCCCTCCCCCCCCCCACCCCCTGCACCCCTGTGCACTAAAATTTGTGAGTTGACTGATAGAATACTTCTTTAAGTCAGGAGTGACTATAGGTAAAGATTAATTTTTCGTTATTTCAACCTAAGATCTTGGGTTTTTAACGTTTCAGAGTGTATTCAAGCGATTGAGCTATTAATTGTAAAATTGAGTTCTTAAAGGATAGTCATTTTATGCTGGGTGTTGGAAAATTTGTCAGAGTCCCGAGTGCCCATACGAAACCAAACTTTTTATTATTCATTATTTCAGTCTGTGGTTTCGGATTTACATGTTTCAGCATATTTTAGAGTGCTTAAGACAATCTTAAAAATTCGGGAAACTTAAACAATTTATTACTAAAATTTGTGAGTTGACTGATAGAATATTTCTCTAAATCCCGAGTGACTATACGTAAAAATTTAATTTTTTGTTATTTCAACCTAAGGTCTTGGATTTTCGCGTTTCAGAGTGTATTTAAACGATTTAACTCTTTTTGCAAAATCGATGTTATGAAAGATAGTCATTCTATGCTGGGTGTTGGAAAATACGCCAGAGTCCCGAGCGAGCATAAAAATCCAATTTTTTTATTATTCAATATTTCAGTCTGAGGTTTCGGATTTACATGTTTCAGCGCATTTTAGAGTGTTTAAGACAATCTTAAAAATTTGTGAAACTTTAATAATTTTCACTAAATTTGCGAGTTTACTGATAGAATATTTCTCTAAATCCCGAGTGACTATACGTAAAATTTAATTTTTTGTTATTTCAACCTAAGGTCTTGGATTTTCACGTTTCAGAGTGTATTTAAGCGATTTAACTTGTTTTTTACAAAATCGATTTTACAAAAGATAGTCATTTTATGTTGGAAAATTTGTCAGAGTCCCGAGTGCTCATACGAAACCAAATTGTTTCTTATTCACAGCTTAAAACTAATGCTAATCCATGATTTTCTATATAAATATCTCGCTGATTATCACAAGAGATAAAGGTATTGATTAGCCTGTACTGAGGTAGTAAAAAGATGTTAGTTGATCTTAAGACCATTATTCTCTTCTTTTAGACTACGCAGATCGTCTCTTTATTATAAATCACGAGATTTAACATTCTGATACTAAATAAATTGGAATAAACCGGTTTCTCGCCCTCGTGGTACACACGTCTTAGACTATCAGCGATTCGTCGATGCGGATTTATGCCGAAACAGAGGGCTATTTTGTAATACATACCTGGTAGAAGGTAAGGTGGTACTTATGCTGGATAATAACTATGTGAAACCAAAAAATGCTCATTCAGTACGAATAAAAAGCAATTTCTTTGATAGATTTGGTTTAAAATAAGATTTTAACTATAAAGAAAGATTAATATTAGAATAGTTATTTATTGTCCATTTCCAAAAACTAGGTTAACACAGTATGGATTACACTTACTATCGTTGTAATGTTACTTAAAATTCGAGTTTGAATTACCCAAATACGAAATATAACTTAGGTTTCACTACTACCAGCACAACACCAACAATTTCATATTATTGTGCTATTGGAGTGTACAGATTTGTGAAATCTATTGGATGAGACTGGCTGTAAGTAGGAGGCTCTGGGCAGACCCCGGTCACATCAAAATCCAAGTCCATCCTAAATCCGATGGTTGGGTAGTTGATGAAGACATCTTTTACTTTTTGAAACACCGTCTCCGCTTCTGTTGTATCTTACGAATGAACGGTCCACCGTATCGGTCAATCGTCGTCCATAGTGGAGGTGCCTTGAAAAACAGTACTGTTTGCCATGGTTGCTAAGCAAGGAATGAGGTGAGCTGCAGACTGTTGTAACAGTATTGAGAAGTAGAGGGTGTAGACCTAATTATAGTGGAGCGGTTATGACCCGCTTCTTTAGCTTCATGTATTAGCTTCATTGTATCCACTAATTTATTGACATTATATTATAAGGTTTAAGTTAAATTGAAGAATTTTGTAAATAAAAGTAAAAAAAAAAATAGAAAACCCATTTTTAACTTTTTTGAAACCCTATAAAACTCCGTTCCCATGGCCCAATCATTCTGGTTGGTGAACTCAACCTAGTACATGCTGGCTTACACCCTGTACCAAATTTCATCAAAATCGAAGGTTCCGATAAAAAGTTATCGTGTTTACGAACACACACACACACACACACACACACACACACACACACACACACACACACACACACACACACACACACATATATATATATATATATATATATATATATATATATATATATATATATATATATACATACATTAATTTGAACTAATGTTGTTTTTGACTTCTAGGGACCTCAAAACTGAAAAAAGTATTATAGTCCCAAGCATAGGCATTACCGTGACTACTACCGTAATAGCGTATTCCCTATAGGGAAATTCGCTAAAAGTTTTGAGCTCAGAATCGTTGAAAACCAGAAATAATAACTCATTTAAATTGCAAACAGTTAATTTTCAAACAGGTTTCTAACTGTTGTCTTTATCGGCCCTGTTTTAAATGAGTCTTAATTGATTGTTTCAATATTCATGTCATTATTATGTCATTATAGTTAATATAGACCTACTGTTTGTTGCTTCTTGCATTCAGAAAAAAACCTCCTGAAGAAAGTTTAGAATTTAAAAGTTGATCATTGATTCTAATCTACCCATCATGATCTGCAAAGTAATAATTAAGTTTAAGACAACTGTAGAAGTTTTTTTTAAATTATAAAATTTAAAGCTTTAAATCTGTTTTATGAGGAACATTACATGTATATGATAAGTGCAAAATCAGAAAGAGTTTTAAATTCAAACAATTCATACAAATGAAATTTAGTTTATAACATACTGTTTTGCAGAAAATCTAACTAATTATGTCTATGATATTATATATATGGGGTAAATAAAAAACAAACTCAATATCTTGTTTATTTATAACCATTAATCTCAATTTCCAATACCCCTCAGCTGCAATGGGAAACCACTGGATTCAGGCTCAGCCCCCCTTTGAGTTGGTGGCGAGGCGGAAGTGCTGGAGGGATAGGATTTCGATGCTTTCCTGTACATGCATAAATTTATAACAAGTTTTCCTTTACAAATAAACAACATTATACATACACACATAACAATTTAACTAATTTACTTAGCATTGTAAAAGATTTAGCAATATACATCAAGAACATTATAAATGTGTAGCCTATTGACCGATGCAATAAAATATTATTATACATACTTATCTAATATGCACAAAACAAAAAAAATCAATAAACATATCCTGATGGTTAGAGGAATCATAGGCTGTTGCATTCCTAATTGTGCGTATTCATCATCGATTGTCAACCATTATCGACTGCATATAAAATAATCCAGTAGTGATATACTCACTGAATCGTATTGAAAACGACTGTCCAATACCCTTTAATTTTTCTTACAAAATGTTTGGTCTAGAGGTAGATAGTATTAAATAATTGCAATTCATTTTCATCTTTCTCAAAATTTACCTGTATTGGTTTTGAGGAACAAATAAAATTAATAAATTACTAAAATTACTTATAGAAAATTGTATTATTCATAATGAATGTAGTTAGATTAATATATAACTATGCAGGGAATCGTTTTCATTATATCTCCATAAACTACTTTATAAGTTGGCTAAAAGTGGAACCAATAGAGCACGGTGTCGTCTCTGGCGCGCCTCCTTGTCGCGTAATTTCCAATACAATTAATTTCCATAGCAATTGTTGTGTAATTTCCAATACAAGTAAATAAATATACTAATACAAATACATAAATACTACAAAAACTGTGGTTATGTTAGACGTGTGTAGACGCGCACCCCTGCGTGGACCGTACCATAATCATAAACTTAACCATGGGTGAGTTTCAGCAACCATCTGTTCTTATCTTATTATGATGACGGAGGCAACAGCTGCCTGTCCATGCGTGTGAGTCGTCTTTCATTGCTGATGTATCTCGATTGACATCGATGTGTACCATTAAATATAAATGTTTAGTACGTAATTTTAACATAATGGCTATAATAACAATTAGACAAATTATTTTTTCCAGCTTAGCCAAGTGACAAAGAATAATAATACCAAATTTGACTTCACGTTTGACTAATAGCAGTTTTCTATCCAGTTTATTAGAATTATCAAACGGATTTAAGTTGGATTCTGACGCAGAAGTGCCTTAAACATCACAATATTCGACAATCTCTGAAGACCAGCGGATATTATGTTTATTAATTTTTTTGTTTGTGTTGCTGCTAAGTTAAAAAAAGTGCATTGCGAGAGTCGCGCGGTGGGCAAGAAAGAAATTGGCAAGAAAATCATTATACTTATTATAGGTGCCATTAAATCTTACCATAAAAAATAAATACAAAAATAGGGTAAAATAAAAAAAATGATTATTCATTAATTTTTAATTATTCAGATATAATTATCCTTCCATTGATATAATAATAAAATTTTTAGTTCTTATTTATATTTAAAATGTGAACGAAATTCTGGCATTTTTTAAGGATCTTATACAATCGATTATAAGGTTGTTGAGAAACGTAGAAAGTTATTGAGTGAACATTAGTAAACTGGAGGTGACAAACATTACAAAATTAAAGTATTTTACCCAAGATAAAATAGTCATTCTTGTATGTGTCTCTCTCTTATAACTTAAAACTATTTAGACGGGCAGCCTCATCGTTGCTGTAGGTGGTGTCAGCAGAAGTCGACTTGTCATACCTCAGCAGTACGCAGCCCAGCATGATCAGCACGGCTTGGAAGCTCAGCAGCGTCAGTACCACCCGCATACATATCTTTTTGATCCAATAAATTAGTGCATCCGTGTCCATGCAGGCTATTCCAATATTTTCTCTTCCATAATGATCAGCGACAGCACCGCCCCTCTTCCCCCACCATCGTCTACCCTGCCACAGACAAGCTGAGGTGAGGAATTACTTCGACTTCCTGCACAACAGCATGACCAGCACGGAAATACTTAGCAAGACTATTTCCTATTGGAGAATCTGTATTAGTTCTATAATTTATATAGGTCTAGAGATAATCCTGAATTAAATTAACCAATACGCTATTAGTCATAAAAATAAGAAATCTAATTTTTTATGTAAATAAAAAAATAAAAAAAGGGTTTAAAAAATAATTTACAGGAATAGCTGAATTTTCTGACAAATAACAACAAAATTACCCACTTTAAATCGTGTTAGTTTATCGAGATGTAACACCTGTCAACCCATATCAGAGTTTTCAGTTAGATGATATATAAAACTACAGCCTGTTTAGTTCATATCTTAATTCAGTTTTTATTTCAGCCCTACTGTTTACTTTTAACGCAAGAAGGAAATTCTTCTCTTTCATAGTACCTTAGGATGAACTTATCTTTGCTCTTGTTATGTGTTTGTGTTTTGGTAAACATCTTAAAAATATATATATATATTTTTCTAAGTATTATTACCATCTTTCTAAATATCTATGATAGATCATGAAAGATAAACAGTCCTCTAATGTTTTCAATGAAGGTATTTGAACTACACCATAATCTCTCGATATTGAACTCAATGTTTATGCTTCATTTAAAGTAAAAAAAAAATTGCAAAGAAAACTCACTGGAAATGTTTTTAATGAAGGTATTTGAACTACATCATAATCTCTCTCACTACATAATATAAATATATAATACTGTATGAAACAAAATATATGTATACAAAATCGTAAGCATCTTTGAGTAAAAAAAGATTTTGTAAATAACTAATTAAATTGGACAAAAACTTCTGAAGAAACAAACAAGAATGTATTTCTTGAAATTAAGTTACTGTAAGATGAAATCGAAATCCCCTAAATAGGCTAGACTGGCAATATAATAGTGATTATTAAAAAGAAAATGAGTTTTTAGCAAATAGTAGTCTATTTTACTAGTTTACCAAATGGAGAAGAAACTAAATTAAAAAATTATACTAACATGGATTTATGAAACTTTCTCATAAAAAACACACATTTGGACTTTATCAAACCGGTTAGGCCTACTTACCGAACAAACCCATCATAATAAGCATAACAGCGAGGACTAGTGTGTAAGATACCTTCATTTTGCTACACGAGTGAGAAGTCTTGCTGCCAAGTTTCTCAGGCTGTAATACACTGGAATTGTTGACCTAAACTCTTAAAAATGTGTACAAAAATGAAAAATTAAACAAGTGGTATAAATTCTATAGTTGTTGTTTTGTATTTTATGAAACAATAATGTTGAACAATAAACAATTGTTTACCAGCTATTGAATTTTTTTTGTTAAAGAAGAAACAGATACAACAAACACTTCAAGAATAGTAAACATGTAAGCAACTGCCACCTGATCATCAACTAACATCTTTCAATTGTGTTCAACTTAACCATGTTTAGTAGCACTGCAAAACTAAATAAAATACTATTTAAATATTTTTGTAATATTTTGCACTCAACTATAACCGTATCTGGATGATTTTTTTCAAATAAAAATAGGCTGTTACTGTTGTCACTAATATTAAACCAACAACAGTTCTTCTATTCATTGTAGACCTTACGAGAATGTTTATGGCAGGTTTATCGGAGCATATTTCTTGGTATCTATAATATTAGATTTATATTTTTTTTATTAAAAATACATTCATATATGGCAAAATGGAAGTAGGAAAAGTATGCATCGACATTTCAGTTGGCTAAAACGTATGTAATTTATGTTTTCATCACACTACATCGATATCATCTGTTTTCGACCCCTCACTTCTACCAATGAAACACCTGTTTTCTCGGCCTAGGCCGGCCAAATTTTTTGGCCTTGGGCGGTAGGTGACAACGACCATGGCCGGATTTAACATTTTGGCGCCCCTAGGCCTAGTATTTTTCTTTTGCGCCCTTAGGTTTGAGATTAGTTGTTCATAAATTCTTCTGTCACTTAGTTGAAAGAGGGACGTCGGTGGCACGGAAGGCAAGGGGGCATGGAGGAGACTTGGGGAAATATTGGGCACACTAGTGAACGAAGGGACAGGGACGGATGGCAGGGATGGCAGCACGTGACCATGGGGAGCAAAGGGTGCCAAATTTCATCCAAAAATATTGATTAATAAGTGAAATATTAACACATCCTTATTCTCCATAAGATAAACATTGGAGCCCCAAAAGATAATATACTGTCTTTAGAGTTTTTAATA
The DNA here is from genome assembly GCA_030545055.2 of Neoaliturus tenellus. Classification (NCBI taxonomy): domain Eukaryota; kingdom Metazoa; phylum Arthropoda; class Insecta; order Hemiptera; family Cicadellidae; genus Neoaliturus; species Neoaliturus tenellus. The sequence continues at coordinate 78,437,254 of CM061533.1, forward strand.
TCTCGGTAACCAATGGAGATAGAGCAAAGTTTCAAAATACTAAATTGTGTTTTTTTTTTTTTTTTTTTTTTTAACTAAATCCAATGGTCAAAATTAAAATTAAAATTTTTTCAAATTTACATATGAGGAATGCAAAAAAACCCATTTTTAGGGTACAAAACCCCCCAAAACTACCCCTTCCGGTAGATCGATATGTCTGGTTTTCGAACTCATCCGAATAAACGTAGGATTACACATCTCTACCAAATTTGGTGTCGATCGGACCATTTTTACGAGAGCTATCGTGTCTAGGGAGACACATATATATAAATATATATATATATATATATTTATATATATATATATATTATGTAGAAACGTTCACATGAAAGGGCTACTTGAGTATATAATATAATTATATACTCATGGTTATTATTTTTAATTATATTATATATATATACATATACAGTATATATACATATATATACGTATATATATATATATATATATATATATATATATAAATTTTAATGACTATTATTTTTTGGTCTCTGGACACCTCAAAACGAAAAAGTAACATGGTCCCGGGCTTAGGTCTTACCATGAGACCTACGGTAATAGCTTATTCACTATGGGAAATTCGCTAAAACGAAACCGGCATTGTAAATCTAGACAATTCTGAAGGTCCTGGCACTCATTGGGTTTGTTATAAGAAATTAGGTGATAATATATATATATTACTTTGATAGTTTTGGCAATTTACCACCAACTAAAGAACTTGATCATTACTTTAAATCCGCTAAAAACATATATTACAACTATAAAAGAGAACAACCTTATAACACTTTAATATGCGGTCATTTATGTTTGGATTTCCTAGCTAAAATTATCACCATTGAGATGTCATCCTATACGGTATCATTAACACTAAAATCGTCCACTTTACGAAGTATCCTTTTTCCAGTATTACGCTTGTAAAAAGGAAGATTTTGGGAGGCGGCACTATTGGATTTTACAACTCTATTCCCAATGTTACGGAAGGTAAAAATAACTTATTGCATTATTATAAAGGAAAAGATGCCAGTGGGAAGTTTACAGACTTAGAAGTTTGCAGTTTACCCACAGGTTCTTATGAAATTAATCATATTAATGATTTTTTTTGCAAAATAAATTGGGAAAAGACAATATATAACATTAAAAGGTAATAACAATACAAGATTATTAATTTGTCACTTTATAACACGAACACATTATAATAGAACTTTTTTAAATGAAATATGTTTGAAAAGTACATAACTTTTATCAAAAACAGTAATTGTTGTTCAAATTAAGTAAATATTGTTGATAGCATAACAATGCCAAAAAGGTGTTGTTTGTCTCCACTTTGAATAGGTTAGACATGTGTTTGTCTCTTTTGTTTTTTACTGGCGAATTCAAAGAACACTCATTCTCCTGCTATGTCCCAGAGGAGGTGAGAAGTCTTCATTGTGATGTAAAATATATTGTACATCGTAAATATAACCATTTTAATTTGCACTCGTGGTTTAGGAAAATTGTAAGTACCGCATTCATTATGAATCAATATTATTTTTTTATCACATAATAACCAACGGGTTCCAAAAGAAGCAAAACCAATCTAAACATACTATTTATACTCACATTGTAGATGATTGCTATGAGGACATTACAAAACTAAAAGTTAAAATAAACGACTTAAAACTTTAAATCGTCTAAACAGTGTATTTTTTAATAAATTTTAAATTGAAAACTCACATCCAATAAATAAAATTTTATTGTGGTAAGGCCTTTCGCATTCAAGGAATGCATCCTCAGACCATAACAACCAAAACAAAAAAATAATTTATAAATACAAAATTTCTGCTAAACATCTGATTTAAAGTTACATATACTAATTTACAATATTATGGTAAAAATTCTTATTATATAAGTTGTATACTATAAAAACATTTTTAATTTATTTTGTGACTAGATATTTAGAAAACTTAATAACGGAGAATTTTGAATAGGTCCGGGATCACTGTTTACCAATTTTAGTTTACGCTTAGCCATTTCAAATGTTTCCTGTGCATCCAAGTATTGATTATTACTGACTTCTTTTATTAATTTAATTTGGGAAAAACAATGCCCATTTTCTAAGGCATGTTTAGCAATTGCAGATTTTTCAGGTCTGTTAAATTTTACATGACTAACATGTTCTTTTAAACGAGTTTTTAAATTTCTTCTTGTTTGTCCCACATATAATTTATCACAATCATTACAAGACACTTCATAAATTCCAGATTTGTTTTCTTCACTAATCTTACATTTTGCATTTCCTAATATATTTTTTTGAGTTTGAATTTCGTTGAAAAACTTACATTAATTTTAGAATGTTTCTTAAATGATTTCTTAATTATTTTATTAAAAGAGGTAAATGTTACTGATCTCCAATTTTCATCATTTTCTTTGCTTTCAAACATTGTGGTTCTTGATCTTGTTAACATTTTCTTTTTCATTCTATTTATAATTTGATCAACTAAATTTGGGCTGAAACCATTGAAACTAGCTATGTTTTTTATCATTTTAACTTCTTCATCAAATCTTTTTTCATTAAGAGGAGTATGTAGCAGTCTATATACCAGATTGTTATAAACTGCAATTTTTTGAGAGTCAGGGGCAAATGAATCTTTTGTTATAAACCGGCTGTTGCTTGTAGGTTTTCTATATATATCAAATTCAACTTTATTGCAGTTGTTTCTTATTACAAGTAAATCAAGAAAAGGTAATGAGCTATCATTTTCCATTTCGTAAGTAAACTTAATTGAAGGATAAAAAGAATTTAGTTGTATAATAAATTGTTGGAGATCTTCAGTGTTTTTGAAGATGGCAAACACATCATCCACATAACGGATCCAAATTCTCGGAAAATAATTTAGAGTTGATTTGGCATTGATTTCAAAATTACTCATAAAAATGTTGGCAATAAAACACGAGAGAGGGTTTCCCATCGCTGTACCAAATGTTTGCCGGTAAAATTTGTCTTGGAATTGAAAAACATTTTGATTCATACACAAATTAATTAGACGTAAATACTCTTCAATAATTTGATCATCAAAATCATTTGACTGTAGCCAGGATTTTATTATATCCATCGTAACTGGTATTGGGACATTAGGATACAATGATTCCACATCGAATGATACCATATATTCATCAGGTTGTAATGAAATGTCTTTAACCTTATCTATGAACTCATATCTATCTCTAATGCTGAAAGTTTGTGTAAAAGGAATTTCTTGAAGCTGCTTAACTAGCCATTTTGACAATAGATAACTTGGTGAATTTACACTTGAGACTATCGGCCGCATTTTATTTCCAGCTTTATGTGTTTTCGGAAGACAGTATAGTCTTGGAATGCTTGGATTTGAAATTGTTAAGCGTTTTATCCAGTCTGTATTAATAATATGTTTACATTGTTTAAGTGAAGTAGTCACGGACATTTTGAAATTTTGTAAGGGATTATGGTTTACGACCTCATATGGTCCATCTTTGATCATATTTTCAACTCTTTCTATGTAATCAGTTTTGTCAATTATAACTACTGTATTACTTTTATCGGCCTTCAAATAATACACATCTTTGGCTTTTAGATTTTGAATTATATCTCTTTCAATTGTGTTTGAGGCTTTTTTATTACAAGGCCGACTACTTTTGTTTTGGCTTAGTCTTCTAAAATCTGATATTATGTCAGATCTTATTGCTGTTTTCACATTGTTTGGTAATGATTTTAAATGGGTTTCCACGTCGACAAACAGTGATTCTTTTTCATTTTTATCTGACGGTTTTATACTATAATTCAAACCTTTACTCAAGATGTCGATTTCTTTATTAGTAAAAGTGAACGAAGATAAATTATGAACTAAATTCTGATCATTAGAGGTTATATTTGTCTCAAAGGTTGTTGAATTAGCCTCGTTTGCTAATGTAAGATTATGAAGTTTGTTATTTAATTTTTCTACTTTATGTTCATTTTTAAAGTCTATGGTTTCCAAAATTCTTAAGTACCTTTCTTGAAAAAGAATAACTTCCAAAGAGTTTAGGTTTCTGGTGATTTTCAAATGTAATTCGTAAGCTTGTAATTCCAGGTTTGCTTGTTTTGAGTAAAGATATTTTATTTCTAAATTTAACCAGTTTACTTTTGCATTTTGAATAACTTTTTCTGTTACACTGTTTTTAATTGGAATATTAATTTTTATGAAATTGGGAAAAACTTTTCTTTGTTTACACTTTTTTAGGAAGCCAATGTCAGAGGAAATAAGTCTTACTTTTTGTTTTAGTTGGTGCAGTTTGTTGAGCTCGATGGACCTGAGCGTCGATTGAGTCATTTCTGTAGCTCTTCTTATTGGAACAATTAATAAATTTTAAATTGAAAACTCACATCCAATAAATAAAATTTTATTGTGGTAAGGCCTTTCGCATTCAAGGAATGCATCCTCAGACCATAACAACCAAAACAAAAAAATAATTTATAAATACAAAATTTCTGCTAAACATCTGATTTAAAGTTACATATACTAATTTACAATATTATGGTAAAAATTCTTATTATATAAGTTGTATACTATAAAAACATTTTTAATTTATTTTGTGACTAGATATTTAGAAAACTTAATAACGGAGAATTTTGAATAGGTCCGGGATCACTGTTTACCAATTTTAGTTTACGCTTAGCCATTTCAAATGTTTCCTGTGCATCCAAGTATTGATTATTACTGACTTCTTTTATTAATTTAATTTGGGAAAAACAATGCCCATTTTCTAAGGCATGTTTAGCAATTGCAGATTTTTCAGGTCTGTTAAATTTTACATGACTAACATGTTCTTTTAAACGAGTTTTTAAATTTCTTCTTGTTTGTCCCACATATAATTTATCACAATCATTACAAGACACTTCATAAATTCCAGATTTGTTTTCTTCACTAATCTTACATTTTGCATTTCCTAATATATTTTTGAGTTTGAATTTCGTTGAAAAACTTACATTAATTTTAGAATGTTTCTTAAATGATTTCTTAATTATTTTATTAAAAGAGGTAAATGTTACTGATCTCCAATTTTCATCATTTTCTTTGCTTTCAAACATTGTGGTTCTTGATCTTGTTAACATTTTCTTTTTCATTCTATTTATAATTTGATCAACTAAATTTGGGCTGAAACCATTGAAACTAGCTATGTTTTTTATCATTTTAACTTCTTCATCAAATCTTTTTTCATTAAGAGGAGTATGTAGCAGTCTATATACCAGATTGTTATAAACTGCAATTTTTTGAGAGTCAGGGGCAAATGAATCTTTTGTTATAAACCGGCTGTTGCTTGTAGGTTTTCTATATATATCAAATTCAACTTTATTGCAGTTGTTTCTTATTACAAGTAAATCAAGAAAAGGTAATGAGCTATCATTTTCCATTTCGTAAGTAAACTTAATTGAAGGATAAAAAGAATTTAGTTGTATAATAAATTGTTGGAGATCTTCAGTGTTTTTGAAGATGGCAAACACATCATCCACATAACGGATCCAAATTCTCGGAAAATAATTTAGAGTTGATTTGGCATTGATTTCAAAATTACTCATAAAAATGTTGGCAATAAAACACGAGAGAGGGTTTCCCATCGCTGTACCAAATGTTTGCCGGTAAAATTTGTCTTGGAATTGAAAAACATTTTGATTCATACACAAATTAATTAGACGTAAATACTCTTCAATAATTTGATCATCAAAATCATTTGACTGTAGCCAGGATTTTATTATATCCATCGTAACTGGTATTGGGACATTAGGATACAATGATTCCACATCGAATGATACCATATATTCATCAGGTTGTAATGAAATGTCTTTAACCTTATCTATGAACTCATATCTATCTCTAATGCTGAAAGTTTGTATAAAAGGAATTTCTTGAAGCTGCTTAACTAGCCATTTTGACAATAGATAACTTGGTGAATTTACACTTGAGACTATCGGCCGCATTTTATTTCCAGCTTTATGTGTTTTCGGAAGACAGTATAGTCTTGGAATGCTTGGATTTGAAATTGTTAAGCGTTTTATCCAGTCTGTATTAATAATATGTTTACATTGTTTAAGTGAAGTAGTCACGGACATTTTGAAATTTTGTAAGGGATTATGGTTTACGACCTCATATGGTCCATCTTTGATCATATTTTCAACTCTTTCTATGTAATCAGTTTTGTCAATTATAACTACTGTATTACTTTTATCGGCCTTCAAATAATACACATTTTTGGCTTTTAGATTTTGAATTATATCTCTTTCAATTGTGTTTGAGGCTTTTTTATTACAAGGCCGACTACTTTTGTTTTGGCTTAGTCTTCTAAAATCTGATATTATGTCAGATCTTATTGCTGTTTTCACATTGTTTGGTAATGATTTTAAATGGGTTTCCACGTCGACAAACAGTGATTCTTTTTCATTTTTATCTGACGGTTTTATACTATAATTCAAACCTTTACTCAAGATGTCGATTTCTTTATTAGTAAAAGTGAACGAAGATAAATTATGAACTAAATTCTGATCATTAGAGGTTATATTTGTCTCAAAGGTTGTTGAATTAGCCTCGTTTGCTAATGTAAGATTATGAAGTTTGTTATTTAATTTTTCTACTTTATGTTCATTTTTAAAGTCTATGGTTTCCAAAATTCTTAAGTACCTTTCTTGAAAAAGAATAACTTCCAAAGAGTTTAGGTTTCTGGTGATTTTCAAATGTAATTCGTAAGCTTGTAATTCCAGGTTTGCTTGTTTTGAGTAAAGATATTTTATTTCTAAATTTAACCAGTTTACTTTTGCATTTTGAATAACTTTTTCTGTTACACTGTTTTTAATTGGAATATTAATTTTTATGAAATTGGGAAAAACTTTTCTTTGTTTACACTTTTTTAGGAAGCCAATGTCAGAGGAAATAAGTCTTACTTTTTGTTTTAGTTGGTGCAGTTTGTTGAGCTCGATGGACCTGAGCGTCGATTGAGTCATTTCTGTAGCTCTTCTTATTGGAACAATTAATAAATTTTAAATTGAAAACTCACATCCAATAAATAAAATTTTATTGTGGTAAGGCCTTTCGCATTCAAGGAATGCATCCTCAGACCATAACAACCAAAACAAAAAAATAATTTATAAATACAAAATTTCTGCTAAACATCTGATTTAAAGTTACATATACTAATTTACAATATTATGGTAAAAATTCTTATTATATAAGTTGTATACTATAAAAACATTTTTAATTTATTTTGTGACTAGATATTTAGAAAACTTAATAACGGAGAATTTTGAATAGGTCCGGGATCACTGTTTACTAATTTTAGTTTACGCTTAGCCATTTCAAATGTTTCCTGTGCATCCAAGTATTGATTATTACTGACTTCTTTTATTAATTTAATTTGGGAAAAACAATGCCCATTTTCTAAGGCATGTTTAGCAATTGCAGATTTTTCAGGTCTGTTAAATTTTACATGACTAACATGTTCTTTTAAACGAGTTTTTAAATTTCTTCTTGTTTGTCCCACATATAATTTATCACAATCATTACAAGACACTTCATAAATTCCAGATTTGTTTTCTTCACTAATCTTACATTTTGCATTTCTTAATATATTTTTGAGTTTGAATTTCGTTGAAAAACTTACATTAATTTTAGAATGTTTCTTAAATGATTTCTTAATTATTTTATTAAAAGAGGTAAATGTTACTGATCTCCAATTTTCATCATTTTCTTTGCTTTCAAACATTGTGGTTCTTGATCTTGTTAACATTTTCTTTTTCATTCTATTTATAATTTGATCAACTAAATTTGGGCTGAAACCATTGAAACTAGCTATGTTTTTTATCATTTTAACTTCTTCATCAAATCTTTTTTCATTAAGAGGAGTATGTAGCAGTCTATATACCAGATTGTTATAAACTGCAATTTTTTGAGAGTCAGGGGCAAATGAATCTTTTGTTATAAACCGGCTGTTGCTTGTAGGTTTTCTATATATATCAAATTCAACTTTATTGCAGTTGTTTCTTATTACAAGTAAATCAAGAAAAGGTAATGAGCTATCATTTTCCATTTCGTAAGTAAACTTAATTGAAGGATAAAAAGAATTTAGTTGTATAATAAATTGTTGGAGATCTTCAGTGTTTTTGAAGATGGCAAACACATCATCCACATAACGGATCCAAATTCTCGGAAAATAATTTAGAGTTGATTTGGCATTGATTTCAAAATTACTCATAAAAATGTTGGCAATAAAACACGAGAGAGGGTTTCCCATCGCTGTACCAAATGTTTGCCGGTAAAATTTGTCTTGGAATTGAAAAACATTTTGATTCATACACAAATTAATTAGACGTAAATACTCTTCAATAATTGATCATCAAAATCATAACAGTGTATTTTTGTTTGTTTCTTCAGAAGTTTTTTTTTCCAATTTAATTAGTTATTTACTCAAAGATGCTTACGATTGTGTATACATTGGATAAATAAAAGTTATACTCACAGGAATTCCCGTAGCGCTATACAGGTCAATAAATATTTCTTAGATTTAAATTTTGTACATTTTGTAATTTTGATCCCCCAACGCTGCCCCAGGAGCTAGATCTTTTTGGGACCTTTTTATATGTGTGAATCTTTCGTACCGAATTTTTGATATGTCATATATTATGTTTGAACAATTTTTGGGATAGTTCTCAATTTATAAATTTTATTGAAAAAATAATAGCCAAATAGGCTAGGCTGGATAGCTCGGTCATGGTACAGTAAAATTAAAATATTTTTTTTTCATGTTTAATATGCTTTTTAAGTGTGTTTGAGCTCAAAGAACTAATTTCTTGACTTTTTTGCAATTTTGGTAATAACGGTAGTGGTGTTTGGGCACATCTGTAACACGGGGTTCGCAGGGGCGCAGGGGGCGCAGGGGTGCAGGGTGCGCAGGGGCGCAGGGGCGCAGAGGGTACGGGGGCGCAGGGGCGCAGGGGGCGCAGAGGCGCAGGGGCACAGGGGGCGCGGAGGGCGCGGGGGCGCAGGGGCGCAGGGGGCGCGGGGGCGCTGTCTGAGGCAGGGTAAACGATGGCGGGTGTGGGGAAGAGGGCGGTGTTGTCGCTGAGCATTATGGAAGAGAAAATATTGGAAAAACCTGCACACGGATGCACTAATTTATTGGATCAAAAAGATATGTATGCGGGTGGTACTGACGCTGCTGAGCTTCCAAGCCGTGCTGATCATGCTGGGCTGCGTACTGCTGAGGTATGACAAGTCGACTTCTGCTGACACCACCTACAGCAACGATGAGGCTGCCCGTCTAAATAGTTTTAAGTTATAAGAGAAAGACACATACAAGAATGACTATTTTATCTTTGGTAAAATACTTTAATTTTGTAATGTTTGTCACCTCCAGTTTACTAATGTTCACTCAATAACTTTCTACGTTTCTCAACAACCTTATAATCGATTGTATAAGATCCTTAAAAAATGCCAGAATTTCGTTCACATTTTAAATATAAATAAGAACTAAAAATTTTATTATTATATCAATGGAAGGATAATTATATCTGAATAATTAAAAATTAATGAATAATCATTTTTTTTTATTTTACCCTATTTTTGTATTTATTTTTTATGGTAAGATTTAATGGCACCTATAATAAGTATAATGATTTTCTTGCCAATTTCTTTCTTGCCCACCGCGCGACTCTCGCAATGCACTTTTTTTTAACTTAGCAGCAACACAAACAAAAAAATTAATAAACATAATATCCGCTGGTCTTCAGAGATTGTCGAATATTGTGATGTTTAAGGCACTTCTGCGTCAGAATCCAACTTAAATCCGTTTGATAATTCTAATAAACTGGATAGAAAACTGCTATTAGTCAAACGTGAAGTCAAATTTGGTATTTTTATTCTTTGTCACTTGTCAGCTAAGGGGAGCCTGAATCCAGTGGTTTCCCATTGCAGCTGAGGGTATTGGAAATTGAGATTAATGGTTATAAATAAACAAGATATTGAGTTTGTTTTTTTATTTACCCCATATATATAATATCATAGACATAATTAGTTAGATTTTCTGCAAAACAGTATGTTATAAACTAAATTTCATTTTGTATGAATTGTTTGAATTTAAAACTCTTTCTGATTTTGCACTTATCATATACATGTAATGTTCCTCATAAAACAGATTTAAAGCTTTAAAGTTTATAATTAAAAAAAAACTTCTACAGTTGTCTTAAACTTAATTATTACTTTGCAGATCATGATGGGTAGATTAGAATCAATGATCAACTTTTAAATTCTAAACTTTCTTCAGGAGGTTTTTTTCTGAATGCAAGAAGCAACAAACAGTAGGTCTATATTAACTATAATGACATAATAATGACATGAATATTGAAACAATCAATTAAGACTCATTTAAAACAGGGCCGATAAAGACAACAGTTAGAAACCTGTTTTGAAAATTAACTGTTTGCAATTTAAATGAGTTATTATTTCTGGTTTTCAACGATTCTGAGCTCAAAACTTTTAGCGAATTTCCCTATAGGGAATACGCTATTACGGTAGTAGTCACGGTAATGCCTATGCTTGGGACTATAATACTTTTTTCAGTTTTGAGGTCCCTAGAAGTCAAAAACAACATTAGTTCAAATTAATGTATGTATATATATATATATATATATATATGTGTGTGTGTGTGTGTGTGTGTGTGTGTGTGTGTGTGTGTGTGTGTGTGTGTGTGTGTGTGTGTGTGTGTGTGTGTGTGTGTGTGTTCGTAAACACGATAACTTTTTATCGGAACCTTCGATTTTGATGAAATTTGGTACAGGGTGTAAGCCAGCATGTACTAGGTTGAGTTCACCAACCAGAATGATTGGGCCATGGGAACGGAGTTTTATAGGGTTTCAAAAAAGTTAAAAATGGGTTTTCTAATTTTTTTTTTTTACTTTTGTTTACAAAATTCTTCAATTTAACTTAAACCTTATAATATAATGTCAATAAATTAGTGGATACAATGAAGCTAATACATGAAGCTAAAGAAGCGGGTCATAACCGCTCCACTATAATTAGGTCTACACCCTCTACTTCTCAATACTGTTACAACAGTCTGCAGCTCACCTCATTCCTTGCTTAGCAACCATGGCAAACAGTACTGTTTTTCAAGGCACCTCCACTATGGACGACGATTGACCGATACGGTGGACCGTTCATTCGTAAGATACAACAGAAGCGGAGACGGTGTTTCAAAAAGTAAAAGATGTCTTCATCAACTACCCAACCATCGGATTTAGGTTGGACTTGGATTTTGATGTGACCGGGGTCTGCCCAGAGCCTCCTACTTACAGCCAGTCTCATCCAATAGATTTCACAAATCTGTACACTCCAATAGCACAATAATATGAAATTGTTGGTGTTGTGCTGGTAGTAGTGAAACCTAAGTTATATTTCGTATTTGGGTAATTCAAACTCGAATTTTAAGTAACATTACAACGATAGTAAGTGTAATCCATACTGTGTTAACCTAGTTTTTGGAAATGGACAATAAATAACTATTCTAATATTAATCTTTCTTTATAGTTAAAATCTTATTTTAAACCAAATCTATCAAAGAAATTGCTTTTTATTCGTACTGAATGAGCATTTTTTGGTTTCACATAGTTATTATCCAGCATAAGTACCACCTTACCTTCTACCAGGTATGTATTACAAAATAGCCCTCTGTTTCGGCATAAATCCGCATCGACGAATCGCTGATAGTCTAAGACGTGTGTACCACGAGGGCGAGAAACCGGTTTATTCCAATTTATTTAGTATCAGAATGTTAAATCTCGTGATTTATAATAAAGAGACGATCTGCGTAGTCTAAAAGAATAGAATAATGGTCTTAAGATCAACTAACATCTTTTTACTACCTCAGTACAGGCTAATCAATACCTTTATCTCTTGTGATAATCAGCGAGATATTTATATAGAAAATCATGGATTAGCATTAGTTTTAAGCTGTGAATAATAAACAATTTGGTTTCGTATGAGCACTCGGGACTCTGACGAATTTTCCAACATAAAATGACTATCTTTTGTAAAATCGATTTTGTAAAAAACAAGTCGCTTAAATACACTCTGAAACGTGAAAATCCAAGACCTTAGGTTGAAATAACAAAAAATTAAATTTTACGTATAGTCACTCGGGATTTAGAGAAATATTCTATCAGTAAACTCGCAAATTTTAGTGAAAATTATTAAAGTTTCACAAATTTTTAAGATTGTCTTAAACACTCTAAAATACGCTGAAACATGTAAATCCGAAACCTCAGACTGAAATATTGAATAATAAAAAAATTGGATTTTTATGCTCGCTCGGGACTCTGGCGTATTTTCCAACACCCAGCATAGAATGACTATCTTTCATAACATCGATTTTGCAAAAAGAGTTAAATCGTTTAAATACACTCTGAAACGCGAAAATCCAAGACCTTAGGTTGAAATAACAAAAAATTAAATTTTTACGTATAGTCACTCGGGATTTAGAGAAATATTCTATCAGTCAACTCACAAATTTTAGTAATAAATTGTTTAAGTTTCCCGAATTTTTAAGATTGTCTTAAGCACTCTAAAATATGCTGAAACATGTAAATCCGAAACCACAGACTGAAATAATGAATAATAAAAAGTTTGGTTTCGTATGGGCACTCGGGACTCTGACAAATTTTCCAACACCCAGCATAAAATGACTATCCTTTAAGAACTCAATTTTACAATTAATAGCTCAATCGCTTGAATACACTCTGAAACGTTAAAAACCCAAGATCTTAGGTTGAAATAACGAAAAATTAATCTTTACCTATAGTCACTCCTGACTTAAAGAAGTATTCTATCAGTCAACTCACAAATTTTAGTGCACAGGGGTGCAGGGGGTGGGGGGGGGAGGGGGGTCCGCCCCTCAGGGGTGGTTCAAGGTCACCGACTACACTTCTACTCTAAGTCTGGTTCAAGGTCACCCACTACACTTCTACTCTAAGTGTTGGCAATACCCCCACCATAATCGAGTTCCTAAGCTACGCGGCGGTGCTCAGCCAGTATGTTTCAGGCTCGCATGCGGTAAGCATCGCTGTTCTCCGACTCTGTTCATGTAAGTGTTTTACAAGTTTTGACTCAAGGTCATTACACTTTACCTCTGGACAAACATGGCTTGGATATTTCTCTGATTTTACTCAAGGTTACTACACTTTAACTCTGGCATAATATCGACTTGTAGTATTTCAGTGTTTTGACTCAAGGTCATCACACTTTAACTCCGGCGCAACATGGGTTGGGTATTTCTGTGTTTTTACTCAAGGTCACCACACTTTAACTCTGGCACAATATCAACTTGTAGTGTTTCAGTGTTTCAGTGTTTTGACTCAAGGCCGTCACACTTTAACTCAGGCACAACATGGCATTATCGTACCAGAGGTGCTCGCTAACCTAACTTGTAATGTTTAGGGTGGCGTTTTCACGCCAGGTAGTATCACCATGAGTGTCCAGTCCAGATTTTAAATTATATTAATTTTACTGTGATCTTTTCCATTTTCAATTCGTTTTGCCAAAGAGTGAGGTGTCGCTTTATAAAATGGTATTTCTCTAAAGTTATTTGGGATACAATTAGTTTATTTAGAAGACTCTTCATCTTAGAGTTTAACAAAACTTCCACTTTGACTTTCCTTCCTCGCCCCTCACAGCCTAAGCTGTATAGGAATGTTTCTTCTAGTGCCAACTCGAGCCGAGAGAACAGTGTGTTGACTGTTGGACAGCTCATTGTGAAGTGATGCGATACTTCAGCGTACAGCCTCACCTTCCCCCACCACTGTGACCTTCCCCCACTCCTGCTGGCAGGGCGCAGGGGTGCAGGAGCGCAGGGGCGCGAGGTCTCGGGGGCGTGGGGGGCGCGGGGGCGCGGGGGTACAGGGTGCAGGGGCGCAGGGGCGCAGGGGGGGGGGCGCAGGGGGCGCAGGGGGTGCAGGGGGCGCGGGGCCGAGGGAGGCGCGGGGGCGTAAGTGTTTTACATGTTTTTACTCAAGTTCACTACACTTTAACTCTGGACTGACATGGGTTCGATATTTCTGTGTTTTTACTCAAGGTCACTACACTTTAACTCTGAACGGACATGGGTTGGGTATTTCTGTGTTTTTACTCAAGGTCATCAAGTTTCTCAGGAAAACTCCGTTTGGATGACCTTGAGATTTCCCCCCACCACTTCCCATATGCCTAGAGTACACGAGGTCTGACAGTTAGTCGCTCGACGACTGTCGTAGGGTGTACATCTGTGTCGTGCAGTCTGCTGTGCAGTTTTAAATTAAGGTTTCGATTTTAACCAGTTCAAGGTCACCACACTTTGACTCTGGGACGGTATCGACTTGTAGTATTTCTGTGTTTTGACTCAAGGTCATCACACTTTAACTCTGGGACGACATCGACTTGTATTATTTCTGTGTTTTGACTCAAGGTCATCACACTTTAACTCTGGGACGATATCGAATTGTCGTAACAGGAAATATTTAACTCTTATGCTCAAGGTCACCACACTTTAACATGTAAATTTAAGGAGCGCCAAAACGGTGCTACCTGGCTTGACGTTTACAAGTTTCCCAAAGTCATTACAATTCCCCCACCACTTCCCATGTACCTAGAGTGCGCGGGGCTGGACAGTCAGTTGCTCGACGACTGTCGTAGGGTGCGCATCGGAGTCGTGCACTCTACTGTGCAGTTATGAATTAAAATTTTGATTTTTAACCAGTTCAAGGTCACCACACTTAAACTATAGCAAAAACATCAAATTGTTGTACAAAGAGTAAATTTTTCTAAGTGTTGGCTCAAACCTGGAGGTATTTCGGATAAGTCTTTGCAACAATCCTAAGTCCCAAGTTCTCAGGTAAACTCAAGGTCACCACACTTTGACTCTGGGACGGTATCGACTTGTAGTATTTCTGTGTTTTGACTCAAGGTCATCACACTTTAACTCTGGGACGACATCGACTTGTATTATTTCTGTGTTTTGACTCAAGGTCATCACACTTTAACTCTGGGACGATATCGAATTGTCGTAACAGGAAAAATTTAACTCTTATGCTCAAGGTCACCACACTTTAACATGTAAATTTAAGGAGCGCCAAAACGGTGCTACCTGGCTTGACGTTTACAAGTTTCCCAAAGTCATTACAATTCCCCCACCACTTCCCATGTACCTAGAGTGCGCGGGGCTGGACAGTCAGTTGCTCGACGACTGTCGTAGGGTGCGCATCGGAGTCGTGCACTCTACTGTGCAGTTATGAATTAAAATTTTGATTTTTAACCAGTTCAAGGTCACCACACTTAAACTATAGCAAAAACATCAAATTGTTGTACAAAGAGTAAATTTTTCTAAGTGTTGGCTCAAACCTGGAGGTATTTCGGATAAGTCTTTGCAACAATCCTAAGTCCCAAGTTCTCAGGTAAACTCAAGGTCACCACACTCTAACTCTGGGACTACATCGACTTGTAATATTTCTGTGTTTTGACTCAAGGTCATCACACTTTAACTCTGGAACAAGATAATATTGTCATACCAAGAAAACTTTAACTGTTATGCTCAAGGTCACCACACTTTAACTCTGTTGAGGTAAACACTACCTCTTATTTTACCAAGAGTCAATATTTATATGTTTTAGTTCAAGGTCATCACACTTTAACTCTGGGACGACATCGACTTGTAGTATTTCTGTGTTTTGACTCAAGGTCATCACACTTTAACTCTGGGATGATTTCGACTTATAGTATTTCGGTGTTTTGACTCAAGGTCACCACACTTTAACTCTGGGACGGTATCAACTTGTAGTATTTCTGTGTTTTGACTCAAGGTCACCACACTTTAACTCTGTTGAGGTAAACACTACCTCTTATTTTACCAAGAGTCAATATTTATATGTTTTAGTTCAAGGTCATCACACTTTAACTCTGGGACGACATCGACTTGTAGTATTTCTGTGTTTTGACTCAAGGTCATCACACTTTAACTCTGGGATGATTTCGACTTTTAGTATTTCGGTGTTTTGACTCAAGGTCACCACACTTTAACTCTGGGACGGTATCAACTTGTAGTATTTCTGTGTTTTGACTCAAGGTCATCACACTTTAACTCTGGGACGGTATCAACTTGTAGTATTTCTGTGTTTTGACTCAAGGTCATCACACTTTAACTCTGGGATGACATCAACTTGTAGTATTTCTATGTTTTGACTCAAGGTCATCACACTTTGACATGTAACTTTAAGGTAGCACCAAAACGGTGCTACCTAGCTTGACATTTTCAAGTTTCCCAAGATCATCGCAGTTCCCCCACCACTTCCCATATACCTAGAGTGCGCGGGGCCGGACAGTCAGTCGCTCGGTGTCTGTCGTAGGGTGTGCATCGCGGTTGCAGTAATGGTGAAACGCGGGAGTTGTGTCGGTTCAAGGTCACTCGAGCGGTGTCACATGACGGTTTAGGCATAGTCACGTTGCAAACTTTGAGTTTCCTCGGCACTTTTGCTGTTTCTCGTCTAATTTCGCTCCAAGTCGTCAAGGTCATTGAAACCTGACTGAAACTCGGAGCGTAGTGCGAGAAACAGCAAAAGTGCCGAAAAATTTTAGGTTTCGGCTTGACCTTGACCTTTGTGACATCGATGACGTCATAATGGTGACGTAAGGGGTGATGACGTCATCGCCACGTCATTTCTGCAACGTCATGGGTGTGACGTCACAGAATGACGTAATTGGTGATGACGTCATCAATGAGGTCATTGACCTCGATGACGTCATCGCTCAGGTGACCTTGAACTGAGCCAGCTCCCGCGTTTCTCCACTACTATCCATCTTACAAATATCTTCAAGCAAAAGTAGTTTTCAGTATAAACAAACCCAACCTTCCACGCCAATGATCTGTCGTCGATCTCCTAGCCATTGTGGCAGCCGGCCACGCACGGCACACCGCCGCTCCGTCCAGTCGTTCTCACTTCTCATACGTGCGGCCGATGCATTTAATAGCTCAGCGTGAAGTTGTTGTTGGTATAAATAGCAATCCGAAAGGAAGGGCCTTGCAAGCCCTCAAAGTTCGCAATTTCCCCATTTGATTAAGTCCGGTATTACACTATCATTATAGTACTATATTTATTTGCAACATATTTCTATTATCACATCTATTATATTAACTATGATAGAAACAAAATATTATTGTAACCGTTAGTAAAATAATAACTGTTTGTAAAATACCCTCTATTAGAATTTTTTCCATTTTTTCCATGGTAATAAATTGAAAAAAAAAAAAACAACTGTTTGGTTGTTTTTATTATTTTAGAGTTTAATGATTACAACTGGTATTTTAATTTTGTTTGTAAAATCAATATGAAAATGCGTTCTGTAGCAGTTCATAGGTTATTACTATAATATTTGATCAATTACACTGTAATATTTTTGACCGCATAAATATTGTAATAGGCCTATGTTATAGAACTAAGATATACTAGTGGCTTATAGGGGCAAAAGCCCCTAACTATAATAATTTATATCTTAGTGGATTACCAAGAAAATGCTTTACAAAGAAAGCTGTTAGAATATTTGTTTTTTATCGATAGTATTTTAGCAATACTGTTTGCAAAGAATTTGATACTTATTTGAAACGCCGACGCACTCTGTGGTGCGTATTTTAAGGTGAGTATGACTTAAGGGTGAGTGTGATGGTTGTGATGGATCAGATGAGGTGTCTTTGTTACTGACAAATAGCATCCGTTTCATTATTCAGGATCATTAAATAATAGCTCGATGACCAAAGGCAGTCATCCGCTTTCAAAGCATTCTTTACAATCTCGAGATACCCGTCATGATACCGGAATGAATGCTTAATTTTGTATATTTTTAAAACCTATATCGATTCTAAAAATGGGCTTTTTAATAAATCATAATCCTTGAGCTAAGACAAAAATTAACATAATGTAGAAAAGGGGCAATTATTAAAAACCGTGCGGATGCTCAGCACCCATTTCAGAATAAATACAGTAGCCTACTTTCAATAGTGTGCATCATACACCATTCTTTTTTCAACCATTTGATTTCTGTATTTTGTTTTTCCATTAGTTTAAATAGTATTTTATCTCCTGTTTTATTTTTTAGGAACACAAAATGTTAACACACTCCGTTACAGTAGACTGTCTTTACTCACTATACAAAATTCGGCTCTCCTAATAGATACACGTAACTTATTTTCGTAAAAAAGTAAAATTGTTTTAATCCATGTAAATTTTATGGAGCAATTTCCCCGTTTTTTCTAATTTATTTGGAAGATTTTGGGCATGTTTCTGTTTTCCTTAGTCTTTGGAGCAAACGTCTTTAATTGAAACTAGTAGATATGAAACAGGCGTTCTAGGACACCTCATACTTCCGATTTCCGACCCTCCATGAACTTCATTTTTGACTGGTTTTGGGCCAGTTTGTTATCTGATTGTAGGCAAATTAAAACCATTTTACAACATTTTACAACATTTTCTCAGGTTTTGCAATGGTGAATTTAGGAAGTATGAGGGGAAGTATGAGGGAAGTATGAGGAAGTATGAGGGAAGTATGAGGAAGTATGAGACGCACTCTTCACCGACCCCTGAGAACCTCATTTTCGACTGTGTTTGAGCCAGTTTGTATCTGATTTCGGGCTAATTTCAACAATTTTTCAGGTTTTTAAAGTGGTAAATTTAATCCATAAAAAAAAATTAATCCAGAAATTTAATCCAAGGAAGTATGAGGCGCCCTCTTAACCTACCTCTTGTAAACCTCACTTTCGACTGTGTTTGGGCCAGTTTGTATCTGATTTCGGGCTAATTTCATCCGTTTTATCAGGTTTAAAAAATGGTGAATTTAATCCAGAAAAATTAATCCAGAAATTTAATCCAAATTAGTGCGAGCTCTTAACCTCTGTTGTTTAGCCTAACATAATCCTGATTTCAAAGGGATTTTCATCTTCATTAGGTATTTTACTCGGCGATTTTCACCATATTAATAGGTCACATGACAAGGAAGAGCGCTTTGATTGGTAATCACCTTTACTTTAAGTCTGAGGCTGAAAAAAAATCTCGAGAGATTTTGATTTCCGACATCATTTTTTATAATTTAATCAGTTTACACCGGTGCTTCCGAATCCGCCGTCTTTACGTTCAGTCTGTTCGACTTTGTCCAACCTGATACACGGCGGCTTTTTGTACATCTCGCAGATGATCTGCGCAATCCTATCTCCACGACTCACATGAAAATCGGTATCAGAATTGTTCATCAAGATAACACCGACATTCCCCGTATAGTCCCGGTCTATGACACCCGCATTTACACTTATACAATGTTTTAAAGCCAAGCCAGATCTTGGCGCTATCCTCCCGTAGCACCCATCTGGGAATTTGAAAGTCAAGTCAGTTTATATCAACTGTTGACCGCGTTTTAGTACAACATAATCATATGCGCTTCTGAGATCCAATCCGGCTGCATCCGGTGACCCGTTGTGCGGTTCAAATGCGTTTTCAGTCAAGCAATAATAACCTTAGCTTTCAGCCATTATTGATTCCTAATACATGCATAACGGATTTCCACATCAAATAAATTAAACGGGGCATTTTCAAAAATGTATTTAAATTATGTTATTTAAAACCTATTTTTATTCGTCAACTTTAAACTCAATATTGTGCTTGAATTTATTGTCTGAATGTGTTATTTTACCGTTGTACAACACATAGACTTTCCCTTATAATTCAACAGTTGTTTGATATAGTTATTCGTCAACCTGTCATTCCAGCTTTCGGGAACATAGAATTTCATATAGGTAAGAAAATCATAGATAGTCCGGCGTGAGGACTATTACATTTTACATAGTCCGGCGTGAGGACTATTGCATTTTAGATAGTCCGGTGTGGGGACTATTGAATTTGAGATAGTCCTGCATGAGGACTATTGAGTTTTAGATAGTCCGGTGTGAGGACTATTGAATTTTAGATAGTCCGGTGTGAGGACTATTGAATTTTAGATAGTCCGGTGTGAGGACTATTGAATTTTAGATAGTCGTGCATGAGGACTATTGAGTTTTAGATAGTCCGGTGTGAGGACTATTGAATTTTAGATAGTCCGGTGTGAGGACTATTGAATTTTAGATAGTCCGACATGGGGACTATTGTATTTAGATAGTCCGGTATGGGGACCATTGCATTTTAGATAGTCCGGCGTGAGGACTATTACATTTTAGATAGTCCGGCGTGAGGACTATTGCATTTTAGATAGTCCGGTGTGGGGACTATTGAATTTGAGATAGCCCTGCATGGGGACTATTGAGTTTTAGATAGTCCTCTGTGAGGTCTATTGCATTTTAGATAGTCCGACATGGGGACTATTGTATTTAGATGGTCCCGCGTAAGGACTATTGTATTTAGATAGTCCGGCATGAGGACTGTTGTATTTAGATAGTCCGGTGTGGGGACTATTGTATTTGGATAGTCCGGCGTGGAGACTATTGTATTTAAATGGTCCTGCAAAGCCCAAAAACCTAGCAGCTAAGGATTTGGCCTGTGAATAGGGCCTATTAGCCAACAGCCTAAACCAAATGTGTTGGGATTAAGATGTAAACCTAAGGCCTTGCACCTGAGTCCAAAGCCCTAAAACCTAGCAGCTAATGATTTGACCTGTGAATAGAGCCTATTAGCCAACAGCCTAGACCTAATGTGTTGGACCTATGATCTAAACCAAAGGTCTTACACCCGAGTCCAAAGCCCTAAAACCAATCAGCTAAGGAATTGACCTGTGAATAGGGCATATTAGCCAACAGCCTAAAGCTAATGTGTTGGGACTAAGATGTAAACCTAAGGCCTGGCACCTGAGTCCAAAGCCCTAAAACCTAACAGCTAAGGATTTAACCTGTGAATAGGGCCTAGTAGCCAACAGCCTAAACCTAATGTGTTGGGACCAAGGCCATAGAGTAAAGACCTGAAAACTGAAAACTTACAAGGGAGTTACGATTCACGACCCCCCTGAACGGATCACTGTGGTCTAGACCTATGGCCTTACACCATGGTCTAGGCTTTTAAGCTATTAGACCCAAGACCTAAGGCTCTACACCATGGTCTAGACCCAAGATCTAAGGCCTGCGGTCTAGGCTTTAAGGTTCTTAGCCACAAGATCTAAGGCCTGAGGTCTAGGCCTTTAGGTTCTTAGCCCCAAGATCTAAGGCCCGTGGTCTAGGCCTTTAGGTTCTTAGACCCAAGGCCCTACATCATGGTCTAGACCCTAAACATAAGGCCTGTGATCTAGGTCTTAGGCCCTAGGCATAAAGCCTTACACCATTGTCTAGACCCTAGACCTAAGGCCTGTGGACTAGGTTCTTAGACCCAAGCCCTAAGATCCGTGGTCTAGGCTTTTAGGTTCTTAGACCCAATATAAGACCCGTGGACTAGGCCTTTAGGTTCTATGACCCAAGACCTAAGACCATGCACCGTGTTCTAATACTCGTTTTAAAGGCGGCCCAGGCCTAAGGGCCTACCGCATGGGATAGACCCAACACCTAAGGATATACACCATGGTCTAGGCTTTTAAGTTCTTAGACCCAAGACCTGAGGCCGTAGAGTTAAGACCTGAAAACTTACAAAGAGGGTCGCGATTCACGACCCCCCTGAACAGACACTGTGGTGAAAACCTAAGACCTAAGGCCATACACCGTGGTCTAAGCTTTTAAGTTCTTACACCCAAGACCTAATACCCTACACCAGAGTCAAGGACCAAGGTCTGTGGTCTAGACTTTTAGGTTCTTATACCCAAGGACTAAGGGCCAACACCAGGGTCAAGAACCAAAATCTAAGGCCCGTGGTCTAGACTTTTAGGTTCTTATACCCAAGGACTAAGGGCCAACACCAGGGTCAAGAACCAAGATCTAAGGTCCGTGGTCTAGACTTTTAGGTTCTTATACCCAAGGACTAAGGCCCTACACCAGGGTCAAGAACCAAGATCTAAGGTCCGTGGTCTAGACTTTTAGGTTCATATACCCAAGGACTAAGGCCCTACACCAGGGTCTAGGACCAAGGTCTAAGGTCCATGGTCTAGACTTTTAGGTTCTTATACCCAAGGACTAAGGGCCAACACCAGGGTCTAGAACCAAGACCAAACGTCCGTGGTCTAGGCTTTTAGGTTCTTATACCCAAGGACTAATGGCCAACACCAGGGTCTAGAACCAAGATCAAAGGTCCGTGGTCTAGACTTTTAGGTTTTTATACCCAAGGACTAAGGCCCTACACCAGGGTCTAGAACCAAGATCTAAGGTCCGTGGTCTAGACTTTTAGGTTTTTATACCCAAGGACTAAGGCCCTACACCAGGGTCTAGAACCAAGATCTAAGGTCCGTGGTCTAGACTTTTAGGTTCTTATACCCAAGGACTAAGTCCCTACACCATGGTCTAGAACCAAGATCTAAGGTCCGTGGTCTAGACTTTTAGGTTCTTATACCCAAGACCTAAGGCTCTAAACCAGGATCTAGAACCAAAACCTAAGGTTCGTGGTCTAGGCTTTTAGGTTCTCATACCCAAGACCTAAGGCCCTACACCAGGGCCTAGAACCAAGACCTAAGGTCCGTGGTCTAGGCTTTTAGGTTCTTATACCCAAGACCTAAGGCCCTAAACTAGGGTCTAGAACCAAGACCTAAGGTCCGTGGTCTAGACTTTTAGGTTCTTATACCCAAGACCTAAGGCCCTACACCAGGGTCTAGATCCAAGACTTGAGGCCTGTGGGCTAGGCCATTAGGTCCTTAGATCCAAGACCTAAGGACCCACACCCATGGTCTAGACCCAAGCCCTAAGGCCATACACCATGATCTAGACCCTAAGACTAAAGGCCTTACACCATGGTCTAGTACTCGGCTTTAACCGTGTGCAGTTGTATTTGTTTCATCCATACCTAGAGGAAAGTCAGCCAACAAGTTCTTCGGCCCAAGACCTAAGACCCACAAGCATGGTCTAGATCCTCAAGCCCTGAGACCATACACCGTGGTTTAAGTCCTTAGACCCAATTTCTAATCCACCGTTGTTTAGATCCCAAGACCTAAAGCTATACACCGTGGTCCTCAGGCTATACACCGTAGTCTTAAGGCTATACACATTATTCTTAGACCCAAATTCTAATTCCACCGTGGTCTAGATCCCCAACACCTAAGGCTATACACGGTGTTCTATGTTCTTAGACCCAAATTCTAATTCCACCATGGTCTAGATCCCCAAGACCTAAGGCCATACACCGTGTTCTAAGTTCTTAGACCCAAATTCTAATTCCGCCATGGTCTGCATACCCAAGACCTAAGGCCCTACACCATGGTCTAGTATTCGTCTTAAACCGTGCTCAATTAATTGTGGTTGTTTCGGTTATAGCTAGAGGAAACTCGGCCTTTAAGTCCTTAGACATAAAACCTAAGGGCATACACGGCGATCTAGACCTAAAACCTCATACCATACACCATGGCCTAGACCCAAGACCTAAGTCCCTACACCGTGGCCTAGTACTCTTCTTAAGCCGTTTGCAGTTATTACTGTTTCGTCTATACCTTGAGGAAAATTGGTCTTTTATGTTCTTAGACCTGAGACCTAAGCTTTTACACCATGGTCTAACACTTGTTTTAAGCCGTGTCAAGTTGTGGTTTTTCATCTACAGCTAGAGGAAAGTCGGTCCTTAAGCTCTTAGACCCTAGACCTAATGCCCTACACCTTGGTCTAGACCCAAACCTTAACCCATCGGGGTCTAGTACTCGTCTTAAAGTTGGGTTTTAACTTCTTAGACACAAGACCTAAGACCCTACACCATAGTCTAGTACTCGTCTTAAAGTCGGTCTTTACGTTCTTAGACCCAAGACCTATGGCCATACACCGTGGTCCAGTACTTGTCTTAATCCGTGTGCAGTTATTACTGTTTCGTCTATACCTAGAGGTAAATCGGCCTTTTATGATCTTTGACCTGAGAACTAGTTTTTACACTATGGTTTAATACTTGTCTTAAGCCGTGCGCAGTTGTGGTTGTTTCATGCATGGATAGAGGAAAGTCCGCTTTTAAGTTCTTAGACCCAAGACCTAAGGCCCTATACCACATTCCAGACCCAAGACCTAAGGGCATACACCGTGGTCCAGTACTTGTCTTAATCTGTGTGCAGTTATTACTGTCTCGTCTATACCTAGAGGAAAATCGGCCATTTATGTTCTTAGACCTGAGAGCTAAGGTTCACCTTCATCACCCGATTTAAAAAACGTTCGCAGACGTTAATAAAAAAAAAACATCGTCTACACATCGATCTTCAAAAACGATGTGTACACGTTAATTTTTTAAAATATCGTCTACAGATCGATTTTCAAAAACGATGTGTACACGTTAATTTTAAAAAACATCGTTTACACATCGATTTTACCAACAAGTTAAACCTAATACCTAAATCCCAAGCATTTAAGGCATTAGACCATGGATCTGTATGTATATGACCTTAAACATTTGACCTAAGATCTAAGACTTTAACGTAAGACCTAAGCCCTAAGACCCTACCCCATGGGCTAGTACTCGTCCTACACCGTGTGGGACCGTGTAAAATGACGTGCATAAAGCCAATCTTATGTATTATTTGAAAGCACAGCGCACGTGAACGCCTGTGTTTGCTGTTGGGCGTTTTAATGATTTGCGCTTTCAGGCGTTTTGCAAACTCGACGCGGAAATTATGACCGCAGACGTAAATTATTAAAAAACATCGTCTACACATCGATTTGGAAAAACGATCATAGACGTCGATTATTTTAAACAGCGTCTGGGCATCGATTTTGAAAAACGTTTGCAGACGTTATTTATTAAAAGTATCGTCTGCTCATCGATTTCGAAAAACGTTCGCAGACGTTATTTATTAAAGAGCATCGTCTACACATCGATTTTTAAAAACGTTCGCAGACGTTAATTATTAGAGGGCATCGTCTACACATCGATTTGCAATATGCAGGTCGAGTTTGCAAAACGCCTGAAAGCGCAAATCATTAAAACGCCCAACAGCAAACACAGGCGTTCACGTGCGCTGTGCTTTCAAATAATACATAAGATTGGCTTTATGCACGTCATTTTACACGGTCCCACACGGTGTAGGACGAGTACTAGCCCATGGGGTAGGGTCTTAGGGCTTAGGTCTTACGTTAAAGTCTTAGATCTTAGGTCAAATGTTTAAGGTCATATACATACAGATCCATGGTCTAATGCCTTAAATGCTTGGGATTTAGGTATTAGGTTTAACTTGTTGGTAAAATCGATGTGTAAACGATGTTTTTTTAAAATTAACGTGTACACATCGTTTTTTAAAATCGATCTGTAGACGATATTTTAAAAAATTAACGTGTACACATCGTTTTTGAAAATCGATGTGTAGACGATGTTTTTTTTTTTATTAACGTCTGCGAACGTTTTTTAAATCGGGTGATGAAGGTGAACCTTAGCTCTCAGGTCTAAGAACATAAATGGCCGATTTTCCTCTAGGTATAGACGAGACAGTAATAACTGCACACAGATTAAGACAAGTACTGGACCACGGTGTATGCCCTTAGGTCTTGGGTCTGGAATGTGGTATAGGGCCTTAGGTCTTGGGTCTAAGAACTTAAAGGCCGACTTTCCTCTATCCATGCATGAAACAACCACAACTGCGCACGGCTTAAGACAAGTATTAAACCATAGTGTAAAAACTAGTTCTCAGGTCAAAGATCATAAAAGGCCGATTTACCTCTAGGTATAGACGAAACAGTAATAACTGCACACGGATTAAGACAAGTACTGGACCACGGTGTATGGCCATAGGTCTTGGGTCTAAGAACGTAAAGACCGACTTTAAGACGAGTACTAGACTATGGTGTAGGGTTTTAGGTCTTGTGTCTAAGAAGTTAAAACCCAACTTTAAGACGAGTACTAGACCCCGATGGGTTAAGGTTTGGGTCTAGACCAAGGTGTAGGGCATTAGGTCTAGGGTCTAAGAGCTTAAGGACCGACTTTCCTCTAGCTGTAGATGAAAAACCACAACTTGACACGGCTTAAAACAAGTGTTAGACCATGGTGTAAAAGCTTAGGTCTCAGGTCTAAGAACATAAAAGACCAATTTTCCTCAAGGTATAGACGAAACAGTAATAACTGCAAACGGCTTAAGAAGAGTACTAGGCCACGGTGTAGGGACTTAGGTCTTGGGTCTAGGCCATGGTGTATGGTATGAGATTTTAGGTCTAGATCGCCGTGTATGCCTTTAGGTTTTATGTCTAAGGACTTAAAGGCCGAGTTTCCTCTAGCTATAACCGAAACAACCACAATTAATTGAGCACGGTTTAAGACGAATACTAGACCATGGTGTAGGGCCTTAGGTCTTGGGTATGCAGACCATGGCGGAATTAGAATTTGGGTCTAAGAACTTAGAACACGGTGTATGGCCTTAGGTCTTGGGGATCTAGACCATGGTGGAATTAGAATTTGGGTCTAAGAACATAGAACACCGTGTATAGCCTTAGGTGTTGGGGATCTAGACCACGGTGGAATTAGAATTTGGGTCTAAGAATAATGTGTATAGCCTTAAGACTACGGTGTATAGCCTGAGGACCACGGTGTATAGCTTTAGGTCTTGGGGATCTAAACAACGGTGGATTAGAAATTGGGTCTAAGGACTTAAACCACGGTGTATGGTCTCAGGGCTTGAGGATCTAGACCATGCTTGTGGGTCTTAGGTCTTGGGCCGAAGAACTTGTTGGCTGACTTTCCTCTAGGTATGGATGAAACAAATACAAATGCACACGGTTAAAGCCGAGTACTAGACCATGGTGTAAGGCCTTTAGTCTTAGGGTCTAGATCATGGTGTATGGCCTTAGGGCTTGGGTCTAGACCATGGGTGTGGGTCCTTAGGTCTTGGATCTAAGGACCTAATGGCCTAGCCCACAGGCCTTAAGTCTTGGATCTAGACCCTGGTGTAGGGCCTTAGGTCTTGGGTATAAGAACCTAAAAGTCTAGACCACGGACCTTAGGTCTTGGTTCTAGACCCTAGTTTAGGGCCTTAGGTCTTGGGTATAAGAACCTAAAAGCCTAGACCACGGACGTTTGGTCTTGTTTCTAGACCCTGGTGTTGGCCCTTAGTCCTTGGGTATAAGAACCTAAAAGTCTAGACCATGGACCTTAGACCTTGGTCCTAGACCCTGGTGTAGGGCCTTAGTCCTTGGGTATATGAACCTAAAAGTCTAGACCACGGACCTTAGATCTTGGTTCTTGACCCTGGTGTAGGGCCTTAGTCCTTGGGTATAAGAACCTAAAAGTCTAGACCACGGACCTTAGATCTTGGTTCTTGACCCTGGTGTTGGCCCTTAGTCCTTGGGTATAAGAACCTAAAAGTCTAGACCACGGGCCTTAGATTTTGGTTCTTGACCCTGGTGTTGGCCCTTAGTCCTTGGGTATAAGAACCTAAAAGTCTAGACCACAGACCTTGGTCCTTGACTCTGGTGTAGGGTATTAGGTCTTGGGTGTAAGAACTTAAAAGCTTAGACCACGGTGTATGGCCTTAGGTCTTGGGTTTTCACCACAGTGTCTGTTCAGGGGGGTCGTGAATCGCGACCCTCTTTGTAAGTTTTCAGGTCTTAACTCT
Source organism: Neoaliturus tenellus (assembly GCA_030545055.2). Classification (NCBI taxonomy): domain Eukaryota; kingdom Metazoa; phylum Arthropoda; class Insecta; order Hemiptera; family Cicadellidae; genus Neoaliturus; species Neoaliturus tenellus. The sequence goes on from CM061533.1 coordinate 78,464,949, forward strand.
ACGTCCTCAGGTCTTGGGTCTAAGAACTTAAAAGCCTAGACCATGGTGTATATCCTTAGGTGTTGGGTCTATCCCATGCGGTAGGCCCTTAGGCCTGGGCCGCCTTTAAAATGAGTATTAGAACACGGTGCATGGTCTTAGGTCTTGGGTCATAGAACCTAAAGGCCTAGTCCACGGGTCTTATATTGGGTCTAAGAACCTAAAAGCCTAGACCACGGATCTTAGGGCTTGGGTCTAAGAACCTAGTCCACAGGCCTTAGGTCTAGGGTCTAGACAATGGTGTAAGGCTTTATGCCTAGGGCCTAAGACCTAGATCACAGGCCTTATGTTTAGGGTCTAGACCATGATGTAGGGCCTTGGGTCTAAGAACCTAAAGGCCTAGACCGCAGGCCTTAGATCTTGGGTCTAGACCATGGTGTAGAGCCTTAGGTCTTGGGTCTAATAGCTTAAAAGCCTAGACCATGGTGTAAGGCCATAGGTCTAGACCACAGTGATCCATTCAGGGGGGTCGTGAATCGTAACTCCCTTGTAAGTTTTCAGTTTTCAGGTCTTTACTCTATGGCCTTGGTCTTGGGTCTAAGAACCTAAAAGCCTAGACCACGGTGTATAGCCTTAGGTGTTTGGTCTAGTCCATGTGGTAGGGCCTCAGGTCTTGGGTAAGATGGATGGAGGTTGGTCCTCAAATACTCCAATCTGAATCTGATAACCATTTCTGATCATGATTTCATATTCAAAGAAAAAATACCTCGTTGCCTAATGTTTGCTCAATTCATGGAGGGCTGTGAATCGCGGCCCCCTTGTAAGTTTTTAGATCTTAAGGTTTTATGGCTTTGTACTAAGGTGTCAGGCCTTATGTTTACATCTTAGTCCCAACACATTAGGTCCTGGCTGGGGGCTGATAGGTCTTATACACAGGTCAAAGCTTTAGCCACTAGGTTTTTGAGCTTTGGACTCAGTTGCAAGGCCTTAGGTTTAGACTTTAGGTTCAACACATTAGGTCTAAGCTGTTGGGTAATAGGTCCTATTTACAGGTTAAAGCCTTAGCTGCTAGGTTTTAGGGCATTGGACTCAGGTGCAAGGCCTTAGGTTTACATCTTAGACCCAAAACATTAGGTCTAGGCTGATGGATAATAGGCCTTATTCACAGGTCAAATCCTTAGTTGCTCGCTTTTAGGGCTTTGGACTCAGGTGCAAGGCCTTAGGTTTACATCTTAGTGCCAACACATTAGGTTTAGGCTGTTGGCTAATCAGCCCTATTCACAGGTCAAATCCTTAGCTGCTAGGTTTTAGGGTTTTGGACTCAGGTGCAAGGGCTTAGGTTTACATCTTAGTCTCAACACATTAGGTTTAGGCTGTTGGCTAATAGGCCCCATTCACAGGTCAAATCCTTAGCTGCTAGGTTTTAGAACCTAATCCTAAGGCCTTGGGTCTATGGAATTAGATCGTTGGTCTAAGGATTTAATTTGGTCCAATGCATTTGGTCTAAGGAACCATGTGTAAGGCCTTAGGTGTAGGTTTTAGGTCCAACACATTAGGCCTAAGCTGATGGATAATAGGCCCTATTCACAGGTCTAGCTGCTAAGTTTTAGGGTTTTGGACTCAGGTGTATGGCCTAAGGTTTAGAACTTAGGTGTAACACATTAGGTCCTGCCTCGTGGCTAATAGGTCCTATTCACAGGTCAAAGCCTTAGCTGTTAGGTTTTAAGACTTTGTACTCAGGTGTCAGACCTTAGGTTTACATCTTAGTCCCAACACATTAGGTTTAGGCTGTTGGCTACTAGGCCCTATTCACAGGTTAAATCCTTAGCTGTTAGGTTTTAGGGCTTTGGACTCAGGTGCCAGGCCTTAGGTTTACATCTTAGTCCCAACACATTAGCTTTAGGCTGTTGGCTAATATGCCCTATTCACAGGTCAATTCCTTAGCTGATTGGTTTTAGGGCTTTGGACTCGGGTGTAAGACCTTTGGTTTAGATCATAGGTCCAACACATTAGGTCTAGGCTGTTGGCTAATAGGCTCTATTCACAGGTCAAATCATTAGCTGCTAGGTTTTAGGGCTTTGGACTCAGGTGCAAGGCCTTAGGTTTACATCTTAATCCCAACACATTTGGTTTAGGCTGTTGGCTAATAGGCCCTTTTCACAGGCCAAATCCTTAGCTGCTAGGTTTTTGGGCTTTGCAGGACCATTTAAATACAATAGTCTCCACGCCGGACTATCCAAATACAATAGTCCCCACACCGGACTATCTAAATACAACAGTCCTCATGCCGGACTATCTAAATACAATAGTCCTTACGCGGGACCATCTAAATACAATAGTCCCCATGTCGGACTATCTAAAATGCAATAGTCCTCACGCCGGACTATCTAAAACTCAATAGTCCCCATGCAGGGCTATCTCAAATTCAATAGTCCCCACACCGGACTATCTAAAATGCAATAGTCCTCACGCCGGACTATCTAAAATGTAATAGTCCTCACGCCGGACTATCTAAAATGCAATAGTCCCCATACCGGACTATCTAAATACAATAGTCCCCATGTCGGACTATCTAAAATTCAATAGTCCTCACACCGGACTATCTAAAATTCAATAGTCCTCACACCGGACTATCTAAAACTCAATAGTCCTCATGCACGACTATCTCAAATTCAATAGTCCCAACACCGGACTATCTAAAATGCAATAGTCCTCACGCCGGACTATCTAAAATGTAATAGTCCTCACCCCGGACTATCTAAAATGCAATAGTCCCCATACCGGACTATCTAAATACAATAGTCCCCATGTCGGACTATCTAAAATTCAATAGTCCTCCACCGGACTATCTAAAATTCAAGAGTCCTCACACCGGACTATCTAAAACTCAATAGTCCTCATGCAGGACTATCTCAAATTCAACAGTCCCCACACCGGACTATCTAAAATGCAATAGTCCTCACGCCGGACTATGTAAAATGTAATAGTTCTCACGCCGGACTATCTATGATTTTCTTACCTATATGAAATTCTATGTTCCCGAAAGCTGGAATGACAGGTTGACGAATAACTATATCAAACAACTGTTGAATTATAAGGGAAAGTCTATGTGTTGTACAACGGTAAAATAACACATTCAGACAATAAATTCAAGCACAATTTTGAGTTTAAAGTTGACGAATAAAAATAGGTTTTAAATAACATAATTTAAATACATTTTTGAAAATGCCCCGTTTAATTTATTTGATGTGGAAATCCGTTATGCATGCATTAGGAATCAATAATGGCTGAAAGCTAAGGTTATTATTGCTTGACTGAAAACGCATTTGAACCGCACAACGGGTCACCGGATGCAGCCGGATTGGATCTCAGAAGCGCATATGATTATGTTGTACCAAAACGCGGTCAACAGTTGATATAAACTGACTTGACTTTCAAATTCCCAGATGGGTGCTACGGGAGGATAGCGCCAAGATCTGGCTTGGCTTTAAAACATTGTATAAGTGTAAATGCGGGTGTCATAGACCGGGACTATACGGGGAATGTCGGTGTTATCTTGATGAACAATTCTGATACCGATTTTCATGTGAGTCGTGGAGATAGGATTGCGCAGATCATCTGCGAGATGTACAAAAAGCCGCCGTGTATCAGGTTGGACAAAGTCGAACAGACTGAACGTAAAGACGGCGGATTCGTAAGCACCGGTGTAAACTGATTAAATTATAAAAAATGATGTCGGAAATCAAAATCTCTCGAGATTTTTTTTTCAGCCTCAGACTTAAAGTAAAGGTGATTACCAATCAAAGCGCTCTTCCTTGTCATGTGACCTATTAATATGGTGAAAATCGCCGAGTAAAATACCTAATGAAGATGAAAATCCCTTTGAAATCAGGATTATGTTAGGCTAAACAACAGAGGTTAAGAGCTCGCACTAATTTGGATTAAATTTCTGGATTAATTTTTCTGGATTAAATTCACCATTTTTTAAACCTGATAAAACGGATGAAATTAGCCCGAAATCAGATACAAACTGGCCCAAACACAGTCGAAAGTGAGGTTTACAAGAGGTAGGTTAAGAGGGCGCCTCATACTTCCTTGGATTAAATTTCTGGATTAATTTTTTTTATGGATTAAATTTACCACTTTAAAAACCTGAAAAATTGTTGAAATTAGCCCGAAATCAGATACAAACTGGCTCAAACACAGTCGAAAATGAGGTTCTCAGGGGTCGGTGAAGAGTGCGTCTCATACTTCCCTCATACTTCCTCATACTTCCCTCATACTTCCTCATACTTCCCTCATACTTCCCCTCATACTTCCTAAATTCACCATTGCAAAACCTGAGAAAATGTTGTAAAATGGTTTTAATTTGCCTACAATCAGATAACAAACTGGCCCAAAACCAGTCAAAAATGAAGTTCATGGAGGGTCGGAAATCGGAAGTATGAGGTGTCCTAGAACGCCTGTTTCATATCTACTGAAACTCTATCGATCGTATCATTCTACAATTAGTATAACATAATACATATATATATATATATATATATATATATATATATAGTGTAATTTTTCAGAACACCAACACTTTGTTGGCTGCCACACTATACGTTTGAATTAATATTAATTGAGCGGAGCGAGCGAAGCGAGCGAAGCTCCTATACTACACTCTGGCTTTTTATTTACAAGTACTCCTCCTGAACGGCTGGAGTGATCCTCACGAAATTTTGCTCGGTCATAGTAACCATCTATGGGAAGGTATAAATCTGAAATGGTCCAAATCGGACATAAGGGTTCTGCCCTACGGCCCTTTAAAGTTACCATGTTATTTTAATAGGAGAAATATTTTATTTGGTTTGTTTACTGTGTGTTGATTATACAGCTGTTATTAGGATCAAATTTAACTGCAGACTGTTACTATCAGCTGTTTGTGAATACAGTAGTTTCATTCATGTGATATTGTTGTTTTGTTTATTTTAGTGGTTTGTTTACCTTTGTACGTGAATGAAATACGACGTTTACGGAGAGGAGGTGTAAATCTTGGACGACGCACCATTTAATCTTGTAAACATTTTATTATTCCGTCGCACCAAACCTGCGTAATCAATCATTATTAGAGTATTGCAGATTTGTGGCGAGCAAGCGCAGCGAACAACCTAAATCTGGCGACGAGTGTGTGTAGCGAATGAGCCGACCCAAATGGCGAGTGAGCGCAGCGAACGAGTTAAACCCTGACGGCGAGTGAGCGTAGTGAACGAGCTCACTTGAATTGCCTATAAAACATTTGCTATTATTGATTTTAAAAAATAGTCGCTCCGCTCAATATTGCAAGCAGACAACTGCATTGTATACCTAGTTTAATTTTAATTCTATGGGTTTAGTTTATTCTCTTTTTAAAATCAAACTAAACACATACTTTAATGCAAACAAAAAACCTTTTCATGAACCGTAACTAATCGCTCATTGTACCCGTTTCAAGATCAAATTCTATTTTACCATTTATTTGCATACCTAGGCCTACGCTGGATTATAAAGTTTTCTTTCATTTAAATGTTGATGTAAAAATCAGCTGTAAATTTATAATAGTTTGTAAGATTAAAGTAACACTCCTAGTGAATTTTGTAGTCATTCGACGCAAAAAAACAATTTTATTAAAGTATTGCCACTTTAGGTTTTAATATAATATAAGATCATCTTCACTCATTGTATTCCACCCGGCTTTCTTTTTAAAATAAACCAAAACATATGTTCCAATGTACAAAAAGCAGACGTTTTTCGATTTTCCATGCTATTCTTATGGAGGACGTTTTACGTTATTCCTCATTTCCTGGTAATATTACGGACATCACGATAATTTTCCCTCGTGCATGACACCGAGACCTTTAATTTGAGACCCCTCTTATCGTCCTACGATTTGTAGAACGCTCACAATTTTGCTCAAGAAATTTCGCTTACAGAATTATAAATACTAGAGATCGCCTCCTGATCGAAATTCGATCAAAATTTCAGTTGATCTGGACCCAAGAAACTTAAAAACCTTTTAGAACTAAAACATCTGTTCTTCCTAATTTTCTAGCAGTTGTTTTTACAACAGCTGTCTAATGATTCTTTCAATTCTCCTTTCTCCATAATATTAACATTGGAACTTTGAAAGCCTGTGGGGCGTAGCCCTGGAGTCCGATGTGAATTAGAATGTGATTCTGCTCATCTACAGAACTATACCTTTCTAACGGTATGCTCGGATTTCTCCTACGATGTACACGACCTGAGAAAAAAGGAGGAAATGAAACATGCATGCGTATTAATATATAGATACAGAATTATTACCAACACTACCTAGAACACAAAGCCGAAGCGCTGCCCCTTTTATTGTAGTTTATAGTAAGATTTAAGGGGTTAAAAAAAAAGAATGTAACAAATGTATCCACTGTATCCAGAAAATAAAAACAGTACACTAAAATGGCAATACGTGGACTTCCTATCAGAGATCAAATTCATCTTCCAAATTGATAATGTATAGCCTATGTGAATTTACCTCACTGTATTTATGTACTTTATTATTTTCGTAAGCCTATTGTATAGTTTATTTTTTTATTCGCGTGGTCTATCTGTCTGAACAACTTTATAGGGAAGCTTATTTTAGTTGATTTCAATCAAATCCTGTTCTCATCAAATCTTGAATTTAATTTAATCAAGTACTGAATAACAGCACCATCGCGTACAATGCTAATCAAGAAGTTACAATTTGTTTATATTTACGTTTCTGTATTAAAATTATGCAGGGAAGTTTTTTTTTTTAATTTGTATTTATCGTTTTACGTCATTAAATTGCTATTTTATTAACGAATTGAAAATTGAAATCATTTTTGTAAATTAGTCTCATTTTGTATATGTTACTTTTGTATTTGACTATGTGTTAATTTTGTAGGCTATACAATTAATTTGCTTTTTTATTTTGTATGTAAATATATTATAAATATTTTTAAATTTGCCTTGTTATGTTAAATCCTTGTAAGAAGTACTTTATTTATAATTTGAATACTACTGTATAATTAATTAAAATATTTAAATGTATGTTATTACAAAAATGTACATTGAAATAATTTAATTGTTTTTTTAGGTTACAGACAATTTGGACTTCTGAAATTTAAACTATGACAGTTTGTTTTAAAATGATATCTAAAATTAAAACTATAAAAGTTTGTTTTGAAATTATATAAAGCATTAAAAAGACAATGCCCTATTCTAAATAAAGTGATTATGGTAGTGTAATTTTTTGTTTAGCGACAGTATAGGGATGTTATGGAAACTCGACTGATCCAAAAATAAACATAACCGTGCAATCCGTCACTCAGAGTCGAGTGTTGAATTCCTCATACCCGCAGCACGGCTGTCGAGCCTCCCCCGGTGCGGGACAGACCGTGCCAGTAATGCGAGATAATTTTTACAACCCCGAAAACCGGGTCAGCGCCGGCCGCTCTGTTGTGCTGGCGTGTGGTCAGTGACATTCATTGGAAATCTTTTGGGGTCGGTTGGGGGAGGGGGAGACCAGGGACGCAACGGCCGCTCCTGATTTCCCATTTTTTGTGCCTTCCGATATCTTGGCTCGGGCGTCGGTAACTCAGGCAATCGTCCTACAGAATTACCGACATTTCAACGAGCCCATTTCGTTTTGCCGAACGGAAACTTATTGCTCCTCTAGTCTCTGTCAGTATATAAGGTCGTGAGCTTGAGACTAGGTAAAGTCTACAGCTTCAACCGACCTTTCAGATAATCATTAAAAAGTGTTAATGTCCCTTTAATACATTTTGTAAAAACTAGTATCGACACTATGTATTAACGTACACCTAATGTTTATATATGCACTTTTATTAACAAACAAGGGAGAACTTATTTCTTTAAGGCAAGTTAAACTTTTATTCAACACCCCCGTGTTATGTAATTTACGATTAAAAATTATAGACATTTTACACACTTGCTTCTGAAATAAAATATGCGTTTGGATATATTTATATAATTTATATACAACGTAAATCTCAACTAAAAGTTGTAGAGTGGCTAGTGCTGTAACCTGGTGGGGGCAAAGACAACTACGCGAGCGGCCGTGACATGAGACCGCTCTAGCGGCGACACGACCAACCCGGTGGATTGCTCACGTCCGTTTACACATTATGGTGGCTTTTTGAAACGAACCTTCGATTTCAATTAAATATTGCATAAAGGTGTAGGCACAGAAAAGTGAGTTACGTTCTCTTCTATGTGGTGTGGAGGGCAGCGTTCTTTGATTTAAGTTCGAATACCAGGTTGGTAGGATGATGGGAACAAGGTTTTTTTTAATCAAAAGAGTCAAAATTGGGCTTTTGGACACTTCTACCGTTCATTTCTAAAACTCGAAAATTTTAATTTGGATAATTTAAAAAACCTTAAAAATTTAAGTATTTAGCTTAACTGGTTACAATGATAATTCAAAAAACAAGTTTTCCATGTTATTCATATTGAAATAAATTAGACATTATATGTCAATTGTTTTTTAATATCTATCTTATTATATATAATATAAGGGTTTCGTCTGTTACGTAGCTTTTTCCCTCAACCTACTGAACCAATTTTTACGATTGAGTTGCCATTTTAAAGCTTAGGAAATATTGTCCAACTTTCACTGTTGTACGATGTTTATAAATGTGAATTGTAACTTAACAGCTGATTACTTTCAGATGAATTTTAAAGTCAGACTGTAAACAAAAAGAAGATGTCTGTCACTTCATAACCAACATACATATATTTTAGGTTAGTTTCTCTCATACAGAATCATAAAATGCGCAATTTGCGCACGGGCCACCTCGTCTCAAATATAATTTGGTACCTATCTATAAACATATTAATACGTGAATCGTTTGTGCCATTGGATAGAGCTCGCGTGAAGTTAGAGAGCATTGAGTTGAGGAGACGCAACAGGAAAGGGCGAGGAATCGGGTTGTAAAATTTAAAAAGAATGCCTTCTCTCCAGACATTGATATAAGCTGCAGTAAGATCTAAGAAAGCAACGGAGGTTTTCAGTCTTCGCTCAAACCAATCCTCGATGAAAGAAGTAAGAGCTAAAACCTGGTAACAACAGTCCACAATCAATAGTACCTGTTAGGATATTACATCCCATCACATTGAGAGTCTGACTTCAAAGGGATTTGATTGTTTGATATCAAACCCGCTAAAATTGACGAATGTTCAATATAAATACATTAAAAGGTTAACAGAGAGCAGCAACTGTTTGTTTATACAAGCTAATGCTCCTCTATTCTCTGTCAGGATATTAGGCCGTGAGCTTGAGACTAGTAAAAGTCTACAGCTTCAACCGACCTTTCAGATAATCGTTACTTTTTGTTAAACATTAGGTATATAATTATTGGGTATATAATAATTGTACGCCTAGTGTTTATACATATGAAATTTTATTAACAAATAAGGGAAAACTTATTTCTTTCAGACAAGTTAAACTTTTATTGCAACACCCCCTTGCTATATAATTTACAATTAAAAATTATAGACATTTTACACACTTGTTTCTGCAATAAAATATGCCTTTAGATATATTTATATAATTTATATACAAAGTAAAACTCAACCAAAAGTTGTAGAGTGGCTAGTGCTGTAGCCTGGTGGAGGCGAAAACAACTACGCGAGCGGCCAAGACATGAGAGCGCTCTAGCGGCGACACGACCAACCCGGTGGATTGCTCACGTCCGTTTACACGATAAGGTGCCTTTTGAAACGAACCTTCGATTTCAATTAATTATGGCATGAAGGTGTAGGCACAGATAAGAGAGTTGCGTTCTCTTCTATGTGGTGTAGAGGGCAGCGTTCTTTGATTTAAGTTCGAATACCAGGTGGGTAGGATGATGGAAACAAGGTTTTATTTGGTTTCACAAGAGTCAAAATTGGGGTTTAAAAATTTCTACAGTTCATTTCTAAAACTAAAAAATTTTAATTTGGAACATTTAAAAACCCTTAAATAATTTGAGTATGTAGCTTAACTAGTTACAACGATAATTTTAAAACAAGTTTTGCATGTCATTCATATTTGAAATAAATTAGACCTTATACCTTTTAATATCTCAAATATAATTTTGTATCTATCTACATACATATTTAAGACGCGAAACGTTTTTTTCGTACAATGAGCTCCTCCTACAGTTTTTAAGAGATTATAATGATTTTTGTGTCATTGGATAGTTCTCGCGTTAAGTTGTTTCTAAAGTAAAATGATAAATATCTATTTTCAAACGGAAGAGTCATACAAGCCTTTGAAGTTCTTAATTTGCCCATTAAATAAATAAAAACACTGAGTATTATTTTAGCTTTATAGTGTAGCACTTTACGCAGTGCCGTCCTTAGGGTTGAGCGAGTGGAACGGCCGCTCCAGGCCTCACGGTACCCAAAACATCGGTTTAATTCCCGGTATGATCCCGGATAATCGGTTATGATGAAAAGTTATTTAAAATTAAGTTCTAAGATATTTTTATGTTTGCCCAGTTATGTTAAAGGTAAAAGTTTCAGTTATAATGGATATGAAAATTTGCTCCATGTTATTCTTATGGGAAAAACAAACTTCCAACGCTATTATCTCCCAAACCGTTAGGATTACGGGTACATATTAAATTGTAAAGTAGTCTTAAAATTATGTCTACAATCCAAAAATACCTTAATAAGTCGAGGTTCGTTTTTTTAAATTAATGACTTTTGGTCTGGAAAATTATAGCACACGATTTAATAACTATTTAGATTAGACATTAACAACAGAGACTAGACATACAGGGGTGCTGAAAAATCCCGGAACCACTTAATATTTTTATTATTAATTTACCTAAAGGATTAAAACTTTGCCTAAAAAAGTTTGATTAAAAAAAGTTTTTCAGCGCCCTATTAAATTTACAAAGTTTTAACCTTCTAGAAAAATTATTAATAAAAATAACTAAGCCGTTTCCAGGATTTGCAACTGAATGTTATAGCTTACTTTGAAAATCTTTGATCAGCCACCATTTTTAATGAGTAAAGCTTTTGAAGTGCGGTTTTGCGGCATTATTCTTGTCTTTACTAGCCCTTTAATTTGATGTGCATATCGACCTATGCTTACATTTAAAATTATCTACCAACCCCTTGTGGGTCGTCCCCTATAGGAGGCAGGGAGTTGGTAATAACATTGAAAAATACGTTTATAACACATGGGTGTTACGTTTGGTTGTTAGTTTTATAACACCCAATTGAATTTGCAAAGTTTTAATCTCTTAGCTAAATTAATAATAAAAATATCTAGTGGTTCCGGGACTTCTCAGCACCCCTGTATATTAAAATTTACCCTCCCATGCCGGTGCTAAATCCTTTAACCACTCGCCAGAAAAAGTCAAACAAGAGCAATATTATTGTCCTTTTGAAAATAAACTAAAAGCTTTCCTTTAATCAAACGCATTTTATAGTGTTGAAGAATTTATGGAACACTAGAAAAATTTGAATTAATTAACTAATTAAATAAAAAGGCATTATAAGTTAGACTAGATTGATTGTAAATTAAGTTAAATTTCTTTTTTTATATACTACAATTTGTTTATTAATAATCTTTTACGTATTAAGTTTATGTATTTTAGGAAAATTTTCTGTATTCTCTTTATCTTTGCTACCAACAATTAAATGTTGTAATGGCAAATAAATGATTATTATTATTACTTCTCGTACACCCTGTACATTGACATTATCATCAATGGATAGATCGCAACAGGTTTACCCATAATCGCACAATTTGTTTTTGTGAAAAGTTAATTGTGTGGATTATAAAAGAGGCGTACGGGTGGTCTAGGACACCCGCAATATACCACAGAGAAGCTATACCATGCTGTGTTGATACCTGAAGCCGTTCACAATCAACAGTAGGCCCATCTCATTGAGAGTCTGTCTTTAAAGGGATTTGATTATTTGATATCAAACCTGCAAAAATTCGAAATCAACGAATGTTACATATAAATACATTAAAAGGTTAACAGAGAGCAGTGACAGTTTGTTTATACAAGCTAATGCTCCTCTATTCTCTGTCAGGATATTAGGTCGTGAGCTTGAGACTAGGTAAAGTCTACAGCTTCAGCCGACCTTTCACATAATCGTTACTTTATGTTAAACATTAGGTATATAATTATTGGGTATATAATAATCGTACGCCTAGTGTTTATACATATGAAATTTTATTAACAAACAAGGGAGAACTTATTTCTTTCAGACAAGTTAAACTTTTATTGCAACACCCCCTTGCTATATAATTTACAATTAAAAATTATAGACATTTTACACACTTTCTTCTGCAATAAAATATGCCTTTAGATATATTTATATAATTTATATACAACGTAAAACCCAAACAAAAGTTGTAGAGTGGCTAGTGCTGCAGCCTGGTGGGGGCGAAAACAACTACGTGAGCGGCCGCGACAGGAGAGCGCTCTAGCGGCGACACGACTTACCCGGTGGATTGCTCACGTCGAGGTGACTTTTGAAACGAATCTTCGATTTCAATTAAATATGGCATGAAGGTGTAGGCACAGATAAGCGAGTTACGTTTTCTTCTCTGTGGTGTGGAGTGCAGCGTTCTTTGATTTAAGTTCGAATACCAGGTTGGTAGGATGATGGGAACAAGGTTTTTTTGTTTCAAAAGAGTCAAAATTTTGTTTTTGGACATTTCTACCGTTCATTTCTAAAACTCGAAATTTTTTATTTGGAACATTTAAAAAATTTTAAATAATTTAAGTATGTAGCTTAACTGGTTACAATGATAATTAAAAAATAAGTTTTCCATGTTATCCATATGTGAAATAAATTATACCTTATATGTCACTTGTTTTTTAATATATATCTTATTATTTCTACGAGGATTTCGTCTGTTACGTCCCTTTTCCTCTCGACATTCTGAACCAATTTTCACGATTGAGTTGTCATTTTAAAGCTTAGGATATAGCGCGTGGGTGAATCGTAACTAAGGTCGTATCGTTTCGGGCTTCGCCCGCCTTTAATTTATTTCTAGAGGGCGCTTTAAAATGTTGTCCAACCTTTCACTGTACGATGTTTATAAATGTGAATTGTAACTTAACAGCTGATTACTTTCAGATGAATTTTTAAGTCAGAAGTAAACAAAAATAAGATGTCTGTCACTTCATGACCAACATACATGTATTTTAGGTTAGTTTCTCTCATACAGAATTATAAAATGCGCAATTTGCGCACGGGCCACCTTGTCTCAAAATATAATTTGGTATCTATCTACAGGGTGTTGCTGAACAACCTGGAAATATTTTGTATTTGTGTTCCGTAGGTCAATACAATAAAATATGTCATATAAACATATGTCAAAAAATGCTTCGTTAGGCCGCTTGCCGACATTTTGTTTTTTACATATAATTGAATTTTTACTATATGGAACATAGAGTATAAAATTCTATACGATCGAGTTTAAATTTTACTTAGGCGAATTTTAGACCCCCAAAAGGCTTTTTTATTTCTAATTTGATTTCAATGAAATTCTCAGGTTAGATTTTAAGTATTTTAAACTAGGTAATAAACTATAATCGAGAAATTATTTTCAAGTATTAAAAAAGCTTATTTTCCGGAATTTTTGACAGAACTTTAGTTGTTTAGGCTACATGATTTGACTAATGTAGTTGCTATGATCAGTTTATTTTCCCCCATCGCAGCTGAGTTGTCGCTGTATGCTGAAAACAACATAACCTTTTATTGTTTATATCTGCTCGCCGTTATGTTACGTTTTTAAATAAAATGTAATTGATATTTTGACAGACCTATTTGTTAAATTAAATAGATCAACACTGATCAACTTGTTGAAGTTATAAATTATACCAAAAGATATGCATGTTGATGTGGAATGAATTGCTGTCGTACAGATGCGTTTAACTAATTTATGGGATACAACTAATATCTATTTGGGAGAAAGATTTAAATTGAACAACTAATTAGAATGTGTTGTGCTATTGTAGCCTATGTCTCAGGTAAGAAAATATGCATTAAGTGTTAAGTAAGCGTAATTCTACAATACTTACATTACTTTATTTTTATTAATTTGCAATCATGGATTTTAAATTTTATTGTTTTTTCGCTCTACAATCTATTGACCTTTAATATTGTAAGCATAATTATTATTAAGTTACTTGCTTGTTTTGAAGTCTTAGCTAAAATCATTCTTTGTATGTATTTATTTGTAGGCTAGGCCTAGGATTTATGCCGGTTGACTTTGGACGGTTAGATGACGTTCCACTCTTCACATTCGAGGAGATGGAAACCTCCGTTCTCTCCCTAAAGAGAAACAAGGCTCCTGACCCGGACGGGATTCCCAGCGAAGCTTTAAAGAAAGTATTTTCAATTAATGGTGATTTGTTGTTGAGAATGTACAACGCCTGTTTGGTAGAAGGGGTATTTCCGGCTCCCTATGGAGAACCGCAAGACTTGTACTGATCAGCAAGGGCAAAGGTGATCCCGAGCTGTCGTCGTCCCACAGGCCTTTCTACACGTTGGACACGGCTGGGAAGCTGTTCGAGAAGCTGATCCGTTCCCGCCTGACCTCTGCCATGGAAGCTGCCGGGGACTCATGCCCCCTTCAGTATGGCTTCAGCAAGGGACGGTCAAAGATTGAGGCTATCACCGAAGTCCATGGAGAGCTGTGAAGAGAGCCGAGAGCCACAACCATTTCCCTCGCTGAGTAGTGCTTCTTGTTACGCTTATGTCAAGTATGCCTTTAACTCGGCGAGGTGGGTCGATATGTTGGATGCGCTTCGCAACACCTTTCGCGTTCCTGCATATCTGTTGCGACTCATCGAGGATTATCTCCACTCTCATGCCTTATTTACGACACAAGGGACAGAACGTGGACGATGGAAGTAATTTCTGGTGCCGCGCAAGATTCAATACTCGGCCAGGATATCTGGAACGTTGCCTATGACAGCCTCATGAGGTCGGAGATGCCTGAGGAAACCACTTTGGTTGGGTACGCCGCTGATGTCGCAGCTCTCATTGTCGCACGCAATGTTGAGCTGGCCCAACTAAAGTTGAACCGAGTCATGCGTGTGGCCAACACATGGATGTCCGATCACGGTCTCTTGCTTGCTCTCCGTAAGACGGAGATTGTGATCCTTACGAAGAAGAGGATAGACACCGTCGTTCTGTTCCGAGTGGGAAGGGAGGTGGTCCAATCAACTCGTCCTGCTAAGTACTTCGGGATTATGGTGGACACCAAGTTAAGCTGGAGGGATCAGATCTTCCGTACGGCGGAAAAGGCCGCTAAGGTAGTCACTTACCTTAGTAGGCTGATGGCCAATGTCGGGGTTCCACGATCCAGCAGAAGACGTCTGTTGATGTCCGCGGTTCAGTTCGTGCTTCTTTATGGAGCAGAGGTGTGGGCAGACGCTCTCGATAAAGAGTAGTACAGGTTGCGACTCGCCCGGGTTCAACGTCGAGCGGCGCTCGGGGTGTGTTCCGCCTACCGGACAGTGTCCGAGCCTGCCATCCTGGTGGTCGCCGTAGTTATCCCTGTCAAGCTCTTGGCAGGAGTGAGGAAGGCAATTTATCAGAGACAGTGCGAGATTGGCAAGGACATGGCAAGAACAGAAGAGCGCTCCCGAACCTTCCAGCAGTGGCAACACAGCTGGGAGCACGACACCCGAGGACGATGGACTGCGCGACTTATCAAGCACGTCCAACCATGGGTGGAACGGCGACCAATTCTTGACAATTCACGGCTATTTTCGGTCGTACCAGAACCGGATGGTCAAGACCGGTTCACCAAACTGCATTAATTGCCCGGGCGTTCCCGATGATGCGGAACACACATTCTTCCGCTGCCCCTGTTGGGAAGGGTCCCGCCTGAAGGCCACACAAATTTTTGGTGCATTTTCGGTGGACTCGGTCTGCCAAAAGATCTTGGAGGATGAGGGCAACTGGGATTGTTTATCATAGTTCGTCCGGGGCATCCTCCTGGAAAAGAAACGCGATCAGGACCGCGAAGTGGCCCAGATCCCTTGTTCGAGTGGCTGGATAAGGAGTGAGCCCCACCGGCGTTAGCCAAATTTAGGCCTAGCCTGACTTAAAGTGATAAACAATTCCAGGTTAGAATCCTAAAGAGTAGAGGAGGTTTTTTGTGGGTAAACCCGTTTTTTAGGGGAGCCCCACACTACAGGCTTGCCACCTGTGTGCGTAATGCATTTTTCTCACCTCTCCCTCAAAAAAAGAAAAAAGAATCATAAAAAGCGTCACCTAATAACTTAAAAAGTGAGTAAAAATTCTCGTACGGGACGGACATTGGAGCGTATTCCTAGTAATTTTTATTTACGTGACGGTATGTTGTATTACATTCATATTTGGCATGAACCTTTATGACACCAACGTCCATTTTCAGGAAAAAATTATTTTTGTCCAATCAGTATTTTCAAAATGGCGGCTATTTGAAATTTTTAAACTCAAATATCTCAAAATCGGCAAAAGTTATCAAACTACTATAAATAGCAAAAAAGATGAAAAATTAAATTATCTAACCAATGGTGCCAAGTTTGTAAGGATATGACAACAAATAACAGAGTTATTGAAATTTTTCTTCTAAAGTAACCTAAATTTACATGCATTTAAATGGAAAATTAACGATTTTATGCATAAAAATGGCAATAACTCCGTTGTCTGTTATTCAATCCTTATAATCATGGTATCAGTAGTTAGATAATTTTTTTTAACTTTTATGTGTCTTGTAAATTTTTTATAAAATTTACCGGTTCTGAGATATTTGAGTTTAAAAATTTAAAAAAAGCCGCCCTTTTGAAAATACACATCGGATAAAAATAATTTTTTTCCTAAAAATGGACATTTGTGTCATAAAGTTTCATGTCCAATATGAACTCAATACAACCAACCGCCAATGAAATAAGAATTAGTAGGTGTAAAAACAAAATGGCGGCTAGCGGCTTAACAAAGTATTTTAGGACATATGTTTATAGGTTTTTTTACTGTCTCGACCTAAGGAACATATAAACAAAATATTTCCAGGTTGTTCGGAAACACCCTGTATATACACATTAATAAGTGAAACGTTTGTGCCATTGGATAGAGCTCGCGTGAAGTTGGAGAGCATTGAGTTGAGGAGACGCAACAGGAAAGGGCAAAGAATCGGGTTGTAAAATTTAAAAAGAATGCCTTTTCTCCAGACAGTGTCATAAGCTGCAGTAAGATCAAAGAAAGTAACGGAGGTTTTCAGTCTTCGCTCAAACCCATCCTTGATGAAAGAAGTAAGAGCTAAAACCTGGTAACAACAGTCCACAATCAATAGTACCTGTTAGGATATTACATCCCATCACATTGAGAGTCTGACTTCAAAGGGATTTGATTGTTTGATAGCAAACCCGCTAAAATTGACGAATGTTCCATATAAATACATTAAAAGGTTAACAGAGAGCAGCAACTGTTTGTTTATACAAGCTAATGCTCCTCTATTCTCTGTCAGGATATTAGGCCGTGAGCTTGAGACTAGTAAAAGTCTACAGCTTCAATTGGCCTTTCAGATAATCGTTACTTTATGTTAAACATTAGGTATATAATTATTGGGTATATAATAATCGTACGCCTAGTGTTTATACATATGAAATTTTATTAACAAACAAGGGAGAACTTATTTCTTTCAGACAAGTTAAACTTTTATTGCAACACCCCCTTGCTATATAATTTACAATTAAAAATTATAGACATTTTACACACTTTCTTCTGCAATAAAATATGCCTTTAGATATATTTATGTAATTTATATACAACGTAAAACCCAAACAAAAGTTGTAGAGTGGCTAGTGCTGCAGCCTGGTGGGGGCGAAAACAACTACGTGAGCGGCCGCGACAGGAGAGCGCTCTAGCGGCGACACGACTAACCCGGTGGATTGCTCACGTCGAGGTGACTTTTGAAACGAATCTTCGATTTCAATTAAATATGGCATGAAGGTGTAGGCACAGATAAGCGAGTTACGTTTTCTTCTCTGTGGTGTGGAGTGCAGCGTTCTTTGATTTAAGTTCGAATACCAGGTTGGTAGGATGATGGGAACAAGGTTTTTTTGTTTCAAAAGAGTCAAAATTTTGTTTTTGGACATTTCTACCGTTCATTTCTAAAACTCGAAATTTTTTATTTGGAACATTTAAAAAATTTTAAATAATTTAAGTATGTAGCTTAACTGGTTACAATGATAATTAAAAAATAAGTTTTCCATGTTATCCATATGTGAAATAAATTATACCTTATATGTCACTTGTTTTTTAATATATATCTTATTATTTCTACGAGGATTTCGTCTGTTACGTCCCTTTTCCTCTCGACATTCTGAACCAATTTTCACGATTGAGTTGTCATTTTAAAGCTTAGGATATAGCGCGTGGGTGAATCGTAACTAAGGTCGTATCGTTTCGGGCTTCGCCCGCCTTTAATTTATTTCTAGAGGGCGCTTTAAAATGTTGTCCAACCTTTCACTGTACGATGTTTATAAATGTGAATTGTAACTTAACAGCTGATTACTTTCAGATGAATTTTTAAGTCAGAAGTAAACAAAAATAAGATGTCTGTCACTTCATGACCAACATACATGTATTTTAGGTTAGTTTCTCTCATACAGAATTATAAAATGCGCAATTTGCGCACGGGCCACCTTGTCTCAAAATATAATTTGGTATCTATCTACAGGGTGTTGCTGAACAACCTGGAAATATTTTGTATTTGTGTTCCGTAGGTCAATACAATAAAATATGTCATATAAACATATGTCAAAAAATGCTTCGTTAGGCCGCTAGCCGACATTTTGTTTTTTACATATAATTGAATTTTTACTATATGGAACATAGAGTATAAAATTCTATACGATCGAGTTTAAATTTTACTTAGGCGAATTTTAGACCCCCAAAAGGCTTTTTTATTTCTAATTTGATTTCAATGAAATTCTCAGGTTAGATTTTAAGTATTTTAAACTAGGTAATAAACTATAATCGAGCAATTATTTTCAAGTATTAAAAAAGCTTATTTTCCGGAATTTTTGACAGAACTTTAGTTGTTTAGGCTACATGATTTGACTAATGTAGTTGCTATGATCAGTTTATTTTCCCCCATCGCAGCTGAGTTGTCGCTGTATGCTGAAAACAACATAACCTTTTATTGTTTATATCTGCTCGCCGTTATGTTACGTTTTTAAATAAAATGTAATTGATATTTTGACAGACCTATTTGTTAAATTAAATAGATCAACACTGATCAACTTGTTGAAGTTATAAATTATACCAAAAGATATGCATGTTGATGTGGAATGAATTGCTGTCGTACAGATGCGTTTAACTAATTTATGGGATACAACTAATATCTATTTGGGAGAAAGATTTAAATTGAACAACTAATTAGAATGTGTTGTTTTGTAGCCTATGTCTCAGGTAAGAAAATATGCATTAAGTGTTAAGTAAGCGTAATTCTACAATACTTACATTACTTTATTTTTATTAATTTGCAATCATGGATTTTAAATTTTATTGTTTTTTCGCTCTACAATCTATTGACCTTTAATATTGTAAGCATAATTATTATTAAGTTACTTGCTTGTTTTGAAGTCTTAGCTAAAATCATTCTTTGTATGTATTTATTTGTAGGCTAGGCCTAGGATTTATGCCGGTTAGTAGTGTCAAATTGTTGGTGCTGGCTCAGTTCAAGGTCACCTGAGGGATGACGTCATCGAGGTCAATGACCTCACCGATGACGTCATCGATGACGTCATCGATTGCGTCATCGATGACGTCATCACTAATGACGTCATTTCTATGACGTCACACCCATGACGTCACAGAAATGACGTGCTGATGACGTCATCACCCCTTACGTCATCAAAATGACGTCACCGACGCCACTGAGGTCAAGGTCACGCCGAAACTTAAAATTTTTTGGCACTTTTGCCGTTTCTCGCACTACGCTCCGAGTTTCAGTCAGAGTCCCCGTGACCTTGACCACTTGGAGCGAATTTTCGACGAGAAACGGCAAAAGTGCCAAGTTAAACTCGAGTTTCTGACATGACTCTGCCTAAATGGGCAATCGGTTATTCCTCAGGTGACCTTGAACCAGCACAACACCAACAATTTGATATTACTGTGACCTTGAAAACCTAACAACGGAGCGCCGACACCGATGCGCACCCCACGACAGCCACCGAGTGACTGACTGTCAGGCTCTGTGGATGCTAGGTATATCGGCTTGAGAGACTAAGACTCTAAACTGTCAGGAATGGGAGTAACTAACTGAATTTTGCAAGGAAAAGTCATTTCATCCAATATTTTAAACAAATCCTCATCAGAAAAACTGACATTAGTCTGTTTTGTATAAAACTTAGGGTGTCCGCGCAACAGTTTGCGCCACTTAGCTAAAGTCGAAACTCTCTTAACTTTGAGTGGTGGACAGTGAGCAACTAATAAAGCCTTAACACGGCTAAGTTTCTTACCTAAAGTGTCCCGCGACATGGCTTCCCCTCACAAAAGTCCGCACAATACTGAGAGACTGCTCGTAGCGCATGAGTCAAGGGAAAAGAGGTGGAGAAACAACAGGAGTGGGGGAAGGTCACAGTGGTGGGGGAAGGTGAGGTAGTACGGTGGAGTATCGCATCACTTCACCATGAGCTGTTCTACAGTCAACACACTGTTCTCTTGGCCCGAGTTGGCACTAGAAGAAACATTTCTGTACAGCTTAGGCTGTGAGAGCCGAGGAAGCAAAGTCAAAGTGGAAATTGTGTTAAACTCCAAGATAAAGAGTCTCCTAAATAAACTAATTGTATCCTTGCAATCTCCTATAACTTTAGAGAAATACCACTTTATTAAGCGACACCTTATACTTTGGCAAAACGAAGCGGAAATGGAAAAGATTACAGTAAAATTAATTTAACTTAAAACTTGGACTGGACACTCATGGCGATACCACGTGGCGTGAAAACGCCACCCTAAACATTACAAGTTAGGTTATTGAGCACCTCTGGTACGATAACCGATGTGCTAGAGTTAAAGTGTGATGACCTTGAGTCAAAACACTGAAATACTACAAGTCGATATCGTCCCAGAGTTAAAGTGTAGTGACCTACATTCAGAACTTGTAAAATTACTTACATATAGAGAGCTAGAGAACAGCGAGACGCACCGCATGGAAGCCGGAGACATACTGGCGAAGCGGTGTTGTGCAACCTAGGGACCCAGTTGTGGTGGGGGTATAGCCAACACTTAGAGTACAAGTGTTGTGGGTGACCTTGACCCACATAACTTACCTGACCCCCCCCCCCCCCGACAAAAAGTGCGAACCCCCCCCCCCGACAAAAAGTGCGAGCCCCCCCCCCCGACAAAAAGTGCGAACCCCCCCCCCCACCCCCACCCCCACCCCCACCCCCTCCCCCACCCCTGATATCCTGGGCGTGGCAGCCCTGGTGGGGATATAAGGGGGTCCGGCCAGAGCCGGCTCGCAGTCCGCTCCCGCGCGTTGAACGTGAACGACCGGGACGGACCGCCATAGGCATCACTAAACATTGAATGGCGCCTTCAGTGTTTAGCGAAGTCTACTCTAACTTTAAGACTTGTATTAGTTGTAAGATATTGCGCTTGCGTTTGGGTATTGCGAATTGTTTTATATGAGAGTGTTTTACTTGTACCTTATGTCTCCTGTGTGTCTTTTATCCTTTGTGTCTTGTTTGTTATATGTGTTTAACATGTATGTGCTTGTTCCAGCATTGACTACGTTGAGCTCAATTGTGTGTTGTAAGTGTGTTATATTTTTCTAAAGTGTATACGCTTGTTTTAGCAATCCCCCCTTGAGCTTTTGCAATGCTCAAAGTAAATTGTAAAGACAGGGAACGGGAGTAGGCCCCCGTGTAAAGTTACTTTTGTATAATTGTTAGGCTCCTCTCATGCATGCTTTAATGCGGCTGAGAAATAGAAGCGTCCGTTTGTACGCCTATATGGGGGTAATAAGCCGATGGCCTCTGCACTCGGACCGAGGACGTAAGCCACTAGGGTGTCCTCAGTTAGTTTCCCTTCTGGAAACTCAAAATTATGTAAATGAAACTTTATTAGCTATTTGTGTTTTTTTGTCCCCAAGGCCCCCGAACATTCGTGGTTCGCCATGGATGTACGGGGGCCGAAATTTTTTAATGTCCGTGTGGCCTTGACCCACATAGGACTTGTAAAAATTTACTGCATTGCTAAATTAAAAATATTAAAGATAGGGTTACGGGAGTAGGCCCCCGTGTAAAGCCACTTTTTTTTATAATTGTTAGGCTCCTCTCATGCATGCTTCAATGCGGCTGAGAAATAGGAGGTGGTCCGTTTGTACGCTTATACGGGGGTAATGAGCCGATGGCCTCTGCACTCGGACCGAGGACGTAAGCCACTAGGGCGTCCTCAGTTTCTTTCAAAATTATGTAAATGACATTTCGTTAGCTATTGGAAAAGTTATTAGTTGGAAATGCAGTAAATGTTTACAAGTCTCGCGTGGCGAAGGGTACACGACATTGGATGTTGCCTTGTTGTCATAGTTGGGTCTCTTCGGAGGCTACAGCGATGACAACCCAAGTGCCCCACACCCCCATAGGGGGGTGTGGGGCTTAATTTTTTTAAAGTTTTTTCGTGACCTTGACCTAAATATAAAAGTTTTCAAAATCTTTAACAGTCAGATCTTACTAACACAGTTTATATATATATATATAGAGGTCTTTTAAAAGTTAACAGTTAGGTATTAGTAACGCACAAGTTTGGAATTGTTTATAGTTGGGTCTCTTGGGAGGCTTCAGCGATGGCAACATAAATGTCCCAAGTGGGGTTTATTTTTTGAAAAAGTGCGAGCCCCCCCCCCCGACAAAAAGTGCGAGCCCCCCCCCCCGCCCCCCCCGACAAAAAGTGCGAGCCCCCCCCCCCGACAAAAAGTACGAGCCCCCCCCCCCACCCCCACCCCTGATATTCTGGGCGTGGCAGCCCCGGTGGGGATATAAGGCGGCCCGGCTGCATGCACTTCTCATTCCCGTCCAAGCTCCCGTACGGACAGGTTCTCTCTTGTTCTTGAGATCATTTTTAATAACTTCACTTTCTTATTCTCATCTATTCTTTTCATTAAGTCCATTCATTACAATGGGTAAAATGGGCCTTAAACTGAAAAACTACCCGCCAGCTTCAACCTCAACCGACACGACTCAACCTCCATCATCCTCCACCTCGATCATGGAATATCTGATGACTGCAAACATCTTGAGCTGCCTGACGATGCCACCACCGCCGCCGCCGCCACCACAGCCCGCCTCAATGCCCAGCCTGTCGCCATTACCGCCGACAGTGGAAGAGGCCGGTGCACCTCCACCATCGTCAGGAAAACTCAGCGGTCGAGTCCCGGTAGCCTCTCCAGCACTCTCGCTGCTATCGGACTCAGGATCGGAGTCTGCAGTCTTCGAAGAGACGTCCAGGTCGAGGATAACCCCCTACAGCAGAACCCGAAAAATCCTATCCTATACCAAATCACAATGTCCCTCACCCATATCCCCCATGCCATCCACACCAACCAAAGCACCCCGTAAATCCATCTTTTCCCCTGAACTTCCCTCCATAGACCTAACACGCTCTCCTACCCCACCCAAAATTGTTTGCTCCATTCCTTTTGACCAATCTTTGCCTCTTCCACCCCCTTCCACCCCTATTTCTTCTAGCCAGCCTAATTCGGAGAAGCTCCAAAACACTAAGAGTCCAACACAAAAGAAACGTAATCGTGTTAAATGCCCTGCTGGCAAGCGTGATAAATGCGATTATGTTTGGTTTAGCAGAGAGGCTGTGGTTCTTTGTTGTCCGAGTTTTGCTCTTCCAGAAAAAGATCGTTGCCAACGACACTTGAATAAGAAAATCAAAATTCCGACACCAAAGCCCTATAGCCTTAATATTATGCCTGAATAGTCCAAGTTCAAACACCCCAACAGTCCGCAGAAGCTGAAAATTAATAGGCTCAAGAGGGACAAAAAATATTATTTCATTGTTCAAGCTTATGGAGCATTTAACATAAATGTGCAAATCATTCTAAAAGGTAATGGCCGCCTTCATAGAATGAAAGTACCACCTGCGATGGTACAAAGAGAATTTTTTGTCCCCGGGGCTTATTTAATTCGAAGAAAAGGATGCCGATCTGTTTGGGAAATGGATTAGGACATGGGCTCACTAAAAAAGAAAAAGCCAAAATTGTTAGGTTGTGTTGGACAATATTTAAAAGTCTTTTTCCAAATTATTTTTCCAAATTTAGTCTTAACCCTCTTAAAGTAAGGGAGAGGGGTATTATACAAGTCAACTAATAAAAAAAAAATACTTGACTTGTATAATACTTTAACCTGGCGGTGATGTAAAGTCACTGGGACAATCTCAAACCGTGTCCTTGAGGGTGAAGACTAAGTTACAAATAAATCATTAACAAATAAAAACTTACCTCCAAACACTTGTAGCTTGCTACAAGTGTTTGGAGGTAAAAATTTTTCAAAGTTTGAATGACCTTGACCCATATAAATTACTGTTTAAAGTAAAGTGCTAACCTTACAACTAATGTTGTGTATCACGTGATACCCCCACTCTAACGCTCTTACTAAGCTTGTATGAGCCGTTCATTTGCTTCAGTCTGTTTCTGTGCTCCGTGGTAAACATGTCACGGTACAATTACAAAGGTGGTGACTTCTTGATAGATCAACACAATGCTTGGGAAGTGCTAAACCAGCATAGAATGGAAGTTGAGTATTGTATAAGACAAGACGGGTCTACATTTTATCTATGTATTATAAACAACCAAACTCATAAGTATGAACACTGGACAAAAATTAATTATAACAACATAGATGAGCTGTTTGCTTGGGTGTTTGAGGTGTGTAAAGTTATTGAAGAAACCAAAATAATGGGTGTGCTAAAGGTATGTAAAACTGATGACCGGGAAGACTAAGCAAAATTTCTTTTAACCCCCCCCCCCAGTGTTATCCCCACCACTAAAAATGGGTATATATAGGAGTGGTGATCAACCGTCCTCTCATTCTGCTTTACACCGTTAAGCTGAACACCACCATGTCTGCTATGAACGTCCCAGCCTCTACCTCTGGCCCGGTCGCCTCCAACTCCAGCCCGAGCATTGGACCAATCCGATCGGGTCCTTCGTCAAGAAGTCGTGTCCGATTCTCCGGCTTTGGTCCTGTGAGGAAGGAGTTGCGGAGCAGCGGAGCGTCTCAACCAACCACGACGGATGCATCAACTCAGACTCCGCCAAACATCATCGAGTGGTACGACGAAGTGATAGAGCAAAGGGACAGAATGCTAGAGAATACTCGCAGGGAGCTACTTTATGTCAGGAGTAAATGGGAAAAACTGATTAAGAAGTGTGAAAGCCTGTTGGACAGTGATGATAGTGAGGATGAGAGTGGATAGGTGTGTGGGTAAAGACTTGGACTGGGACTTGTGTGTATGTATGAATGTGTGCGTGAATGTGAAATACAGAGCGGGGGATAGATCACTCTGTGGCAATGGACTAACATGCCACTTAGTGATCTATCCCCCGTTCTGGTAATGTTTTTGGATGGCCTTGACCCACTTTACCAAGGCTAGCTAGTACCCCCACCACTGATAAGTGTATATATACGGGTATTGATGTGCAGTTTGGTTATTCTGCTTTGTATCGCTTAGCTGAATACCTCACTTCAACATGGCTTCCAACTGCAAAACTTCTCAGGCTTCCTCTTCTTCTTCAAGAAGGCGTGCTGCCAACGTCCTGCCTGCTACTCGTGGACCTGCTCGACCATTCCACAGCATAACTGTTGCTCGGGCAAACGCCTGCAAAGCTCCAATGCTACGGACCTTGCTGGAGGTGAGCCAAGACGGGCAAGGCTTGCTCAGTCCTGGTCAACGGCAGGAGCAAGAAAGGCGTATGGCGTACTACAGGCTGCAGGGTGTAGTTCCCAGCTTGAAGTTAGGCGATCCGAGAGTAGCAAGCATCAACGAGGCAGCGGACTACATATCACACCTTCACAGTGTTTTAGAAGTAAAGGACCAACAAATTGAAAACTTAAAAGAACAATTGAAACAATTTAACTTTAATCCTGTGGAGTTTGTGGAAGCAGTGATGAGTGATAGTGATGATGAAGGAACTGAATATATATTGGGTATGTAATGAAAGACTTGGACAGGGACATGTGTGTGTGTGTGTGTGTGTGTGTGTGTGTGTAGAATACAGAGCGGGGGATAGACTACTTTGCGGCAATGGACTAGCATGCTGCTTAGTGGTCTATCCCCCGCTCAAAGGGTAGCATTGGATGACCTTGACCCACTTTACAGCAAGGACAACCGGTTAACTGGTATAAAAGAGGGGGGTCTGTACATCCCGACTTCATTCTGCTTTGAACCTTCCAGTGGAACGCTAGAAAATGAGTGGATCACTGATCATTGGTAAGGAGTGGGAGTATGTAACCATAAACTATTTAAACTGTAGAGGGATGTTGAAGAAGGTGTATGATAATGTTAAAAGAATGGTTGTTGAAGAAGGTAGGGTAGTGATTGTAGCGTGGAAGAAGAAGCAGTATACAGGACAACAAGTGAGAGCAAGTGACTTTGGGGGGAATAGTGTGTTTCAAATTGGACGAGCGAACTTGGTTAATTTGGACATTGTGTTTTGGGACTTGGAAAGGTTAATTGAAAATAGTGGCAAACATGGGGAACTCTTAATTGGCAGGGAGGACAGAGTATATGAGTAAGTGTAAAAGACTGGGGGGCTTATGTGTGTGTAAAGACTAGGACTTGTGTGGAATACAGAGCGGGGGATAGATCACTTTGCGGCAATGGACTAGCATGCTGCTTAGTGGTCTATCCCCCGCTCAAAGGGTATTATTGGATGGCCTTGACCTATATAAAGGTAGAGGGGGAATAGGTAATAGGAGGGGGAAATTGGTATATATGTAGGACTGATGAATAAAGTATTTAGTCAAGCATTTGTCTAGACACTATCAACAACAACAATGGAGAGCTTCAGTGTTGAGTTCATCCTCTTGGAAGAAGACATCAACGAAGTGGTGGAACTTATAGAGGATAAGACCAGCCAGGGCACATTGGAACTTGTGAATTGCGAACCGTTGGACAATGCCGCAATCGATAAGATTGCATATTTCATGATGCATTTGTATAACGAACAAACAACCAATATGGAGTTTGTGCAGTACCTTTATCAAAACCAAGTAAATGTGCGAGTGACAATTACTTGGTGGCAGTAATAATAAAGTGTAACATATGGATGTGGACTTGGATGTGGACTTGGACTTGAGTGTGGTCTGCGGAATAGAGCGGGGGATAGATCACTTTGCGGCAATGGACTAGCATGCTGCTTAGTGGTCTATCCCCCGCTCAAAGGGTATCTTTACGTGACCTTGACCCACATAAATTGTATAGTTGGTGGGGGTATAAAAAGGGTAAGCAAATTGGATGGATACAACACTTCCATACCATGGCTCCACTTGACAACACCGTGTTCCATCGCAACAGAATTGTCTCTATTCTGGAGGTAATACCTCTAGAAATTATAGAAGTAGAGGACCAACTACCTGCGGTTGATCAAGAAGAGGAGGAGGAAGAGATAATGGATATTGAAACGGACTCTGACGAAGCTGGTTCAACGGACAATGAGGTGGACTTGCACGCCTACGAAACATTAGAGTCGTCATCTGAGTCGGAAATGGAATTCCAATTGGAAATCGAAGAAGAAGAAGAACAAGAACAAGACACTCCCCATCGTCCAATGGATAGGATGTTAGTTGCCAGAAGAATTATGTATTGTCATCGCTGCCTATTCCGTGATGAGGATGATTCCGACTCTGATGGTGATGTTTCACCCTTGTAAAAAGTTTAAACAAAAAGTTAAAAAAGAATGTGAGCGGGGGATAGAGCACTTTGTAGTAAATGATGCTGCTTAGTGCTCTATCCCCCGCTCAAAATAATAATTCCAAATGACCTTGACCTACATAAACTTGCTCAAACAGACATCTTTGAAAAAAACTTGTACAAATTATTGAATCTAGACCAAATATCATCAATTTATCAAGCCTACTGATAAATGTATTACAAACGGTTGTGTAAAGGCTAAATTTAGCACATAAGTGATAACCTGTTTCCATATGACGTCACTTTCCCCACCTATCTGCCTCGGATATAAAGGGTCCCGGTGGAGTGCGTTGCTCATTATTGCGTGGACATTCACAGAGTGTGCATTCAAAGCCAAACTGTTTGAAATGGCTCTTTGCGACATTTGTGGGGAAATCTTTCAAGACGAAGATCTTTTCACCATACACAGAGAATTACATGAAGACGAAGATAGAAAAGAAGATATTACCATGGATGAAATAGACTTAGACTCAATTGACCGGTTTTTGGAAGAGCACCAGAAGCAGACGGACTACTGGGACAGCTATCTACAGCAAATGCAAAGAAGAAGACCTAGTGTGATCCAATTTGCTGGTGCTGGACCATCTACTGCTACAAGACCTATTGAAGAAGAGGACACCGAAGAAGAGGACACCGAAGAAGAGGATATGGAAGAAGAAGAACTGGAAGATGTAAGACAACTGCGCACCACAGCCTTGCCAGGACGAGTTGTAACACATTTCAAAATTAATAACGTTCAATTGGAATTGGAAACATTCATAACCCAGGCTAAGGAACTTGTTGGTCAAACGTTGAGGGAAGAATTACAAAGGCTAAATTTTATTAAATTTGGAATGGTGTTAGAGGCTATGTTTAACAATACTGATGGTGAAACAGCATTGAGAGCATTCATTACCAAAAACCGAACCCTTACCTTCACCTCCGACATTGATGATATTATTGAAGAATGCTTGGAGGAACTTATAACCAAACTCCAAGAACATGAAGGAAGAGGATCTGGATGGACTTTGTCATCAATCGAAGGTATGGATGTTAGGGTTCATAAACATGGATATGGTTTAAGAGGTAGTAGTTTTATCCCTCTACCAAAGAAAATCCAAAACACTAACTCGTGTAGAAATGTTCAAAATGAGGGTAATGAATGTTTCAAGTATGCAATGTTAACCAAGTATGTTAAAAACAATCCTTGTAGAGTTGGTAGAGAATACTACGAAAATGAACACCGCTACAACTTTCAAGGTCTTACTTACCCAGTTACTTTAAAAGATATTGACAAATTTGAAAAGAAAAATCCTGGCGTTTCAGTCAATGTTTTTGGTCTGGATGATTCCAACAACGTTTATCCTTTGCGGGTAGTAAAGGTTGAGCAAAGAAACCATACGGATTTGCTATTGATAACCAAGGGTGAAATTTCCCATTATGTATGGATAAAAGACTTTGAAGCGTTAGTTGTAAAACAATTGACCAAAAGAGTAAATAGGATTACAGTTTGCAAGAGATGTTTCTGCTTTTCTTGGAAAGATTCAAGACGTGGAGGATTGGACTGGTTATTGGAACATAAAAGACTTTGCAACGAGAACTATGAAGTAAAGATAAGTCTTCCACCGCCTACCCGAGCTTCAATACAATTTAACAAGACAGTTCACCAATACCGAATTCCACTAGTGGTCTATGCAGATTTTGAATCAACGTTAGTACCACAGGAGCTGCCGGACGGCGAAGTGACTAGAAGAACAAAATATCAGTTGCATCAGCCCAACAGTTTTTGTTTACTAGTTAAATCAACCTTGTCTGAAAACCAATTGCAAGACTATGGTTTAACATCCACTCCAATACTCTACCGTGGTGAAGAAGCCGCTAAGTATTTTGTAGACCAACTGTACGATATTGCTGGAAAGGTTCAACGCTTGTTCGGTAATATTGTACCTATGGAACCTTTAAACCAAAATCAACAAGAAGAATACAACTTAGCGACAAGATGCTATTTATGCAAGAAGATGTTCAGTGAAGAAAATCCAAAAGTAAGAGATCACGATCACCTGACAGGGTTATACAGAGGAGCTGCTTGTAATTCATGCAATATAAATTACAAACTGCCAAACTTTATTCCTGTCGTTTTACACAATCTTAGCGGCTACGACTCCCACTTTATTATCCCGGAGTTAGGAAGAGATGACGGTAAAATTGATGTTCTTGCTACAACATTGGAAAAGTACATCAGCTTTTCAAAAATAGTAGGTAAAATTAAACTTCGCTTCGTAGACTCTTACAGATTTATGGCATCTAGTTTAGCCAAATTGTCAGAGAACCTAAGAAGAGAAGACCTAAAAGAAACCAGAAAAATTGTACCTGAAGATAAATTAGACCTAGTATTACGGAAAGGAGTGTTCCCCTACGATTACATAACTTCTACAGAAAAATTTGAAGAAACCAGTCTACCGCCGATTGAAGCCTTCAACAGCAAATTAAACGAAAGTGAAATCTCCGTTGAAGACTACAATCATGCATGTAATGTTTGGAACCAACTAAACATTCAAACCTTAGGGGAATATTCTGACTTTTATATAAAATTGGACGTAACTCTGCTGTGCGATGTGATGGAAGAATTCAGAAACACCTGCTTCTCCGCCTATGGACTGGACCCTCTACACTCGTACACATCTCCAGGATTAGCATGGCAAGCTATGCTAAAGTCAACCAACTGTCGACTGGAACTTCTAACGGATATTGATATGGTGCTCATGATGGAATCTGGTGTACGGGGCGGTTTGACACAAGCTGTAACACGTCATGTCAAAGCCAACAACAAGTACATCCCCGGCTTCGACGAGCAACAACCATCGGTCTACCTTGGCTATTTTGATGCAAACAACCTTTATGGTTGGGCAATGTCAAATCCGCTTCCCTACGCTGACTTCAAGTGGATCGACCCGGCCACCATCGGAGACATCTCACAGATTCCAAAGGATGGTCCAAAAGGCTATATTTTGGACTGTGATTTTGTATACCCGGAGCACCTTCATGACCATCACTACGACTTGCCTCTCCTAGCCAAGACTGAAGTTTCACCGACAGGAAGATGGCCAAAATTGATGATGACCTTGGAGAATAAAGATCGCTATGTGGCTCACTACTGGGTAGTTCAACAGGCTCTTGAATTGGGTCTACGTATAGTGAGAATTCATAGAGCAATTGAATTCACCCAGTCTTGTTGGTTGAAACCATACATTGATTCCAACACTACAAGAAGAGCTGCAGCAACAACAGCATTTGAAAAGGACTTCTATAAGTTAATGAACAACGCCATCTTTGGGAAGACCTTGGAGAACAAAAGAAAACATAAAAATGTAAAATTAGTGAGTGATCCTAGAAAATTGGAAAAATTAGTGCAAAAACCAAATTTCGGAACATCCATGATTATAAACGAAAATCTAGTCGCTGTCAGTATGAAGAAAACAACAATAGTCATGGACCGTCCGTTATACATAGGTATGTCGATTTTGGATATAAGTAAAACCCTGATGTATGATTTCCATTATAACAAAATGGTTAAACATTACGGAAGGGAAAACATTGGAGTCGCATACATGGATACGGACGCGTTTATCTACTGGATAAAAACTTTGGACATGTATGAAGACCTAAGGACCTTTCCATACAAAGAAGATTTCGATTTTTCTGACTATCCGAAGAACCATCCAAATTTTAATGAAAAATATAAAAAAGTAATTGGAAAATTCAAAGATGAAGCAAATGGAATGCCTTTAGAAGAAATAGTGGCGCTGATGGCGAAATTGTATTCATTTAAGATGTACCACGAGAACAACACACCGACAGTGAAGAAAGCAAAAGGAGTGAAGACATCTTATTTGAAAAAACACGTGACATTTGACCACTACAAGACTTGTTTGTTTGAAGATACTACGATATCAGCAACATTCAACAATATCCGAAGCTTCAAGCATCAAGTCTACAGTGTCACCGAAATTAAAAAAGCGTTGTCAGCTCGGGATGATAAAAGATACATTATGCCTGACAAAATCCACACTCTTCCTTTTGGCCACTACTCTCTAAACCCTATCAACTAGTAACCTATTCTTCGTCCTTCTACAACTACGACCTTATTCCTTTCTCCTTCCGTAAAAAAATGGGGAACACGGCAAGTCCAACACCGTGTTCCCCATTTTTTTACACAAGTTTGGATGACCTTGACCCATATAAATGATGTGAATATTTAAAACAACATTCATTGTGATTATACATGTGATACAACAAACATTGAAACCTGCAATATGAAGGACTTGAAGCAACAAATTGTCAACGAACTTCATAAACCTGCAAGAAGAAAGTTTCCACGAAGAAATACGGTGATAAAAGGAATTAATGATTTATATCAAGCGGATTTAATCGAAATGATTCCTTATAGCAAACAAAATAAAGGATATAAATATATATTGACTGTTATTAACTGTTTTTCAAAAATGGCAGATGCTTTACCACTAAAAGATAAAAGTGGCAAAAGTGTTACAAAAGCAATGGAAACAGCTATACAAAGAGACAAACATACTATTAAACATTTACAAACAGATGATGGAAAAGAATATTTTAATAAGGAATTTGCAAATTTAATGAAAAAACACAATATAAACCATTACTCAACCAATTCAGAGGTAAAAGCTTCAATAATCGAAAGATTCAACAGAACTTTAAAAAGTGCAATGTATAAAATGTTTTCCAACAGAGGATCGCACATATGGATTGATATGTTACCAAAACTTATATACGATTACAATAACAAATTTCATAGGACTATCGGGATGAAACCAAACCAAGTAACTAGTAAAAATGAAAACCTTGTATTAAAACGTATAAAAACGAATACTAAACCAAAAGTTGAAAAACTAAAGCCTAAAAAATTTAATGTGGGTGATAAAGTGCGAATAAGTAAATATAAAGGTGTATTCAGTAAAAGATACCTGCCAAATTGGACCAATGAGGTTTTTACTGTATTCAAAGTACAACCTACAGTACCTGAGACATATATTTTAAAAGATAATAAAGGACAATTGCTTGAAGGAGGGTTTTATGGACATGAAATGTTAATCAACAGTAGGCGATGTATATTTAGTTGAAAAGGTGTTGCAACGGAAAAAAGATAAGGTCAAAGTACGATGGTTAGGATTTAATAAGACGGAAGATTCTTGGATACCTAAAAAGGATTTGATATAACGATAGAGAATCATTTTAGGTTGAACCATTACAAAGGATGGAGATAGTACCACAAAAAGAGAGTTTTACTATTAATAATATAGATGAACTCACAGTGGATAATTCAGAATTCAATAGTGGGAAACATGGCAATTTGTTACCAAACACCGTTCGTTGTCTGGTTACCGGACCTTCCAACTGTGGAAAAACTAATGTAGTATTCAATTTGATTACAAACCCTAAAGGATTACGATTTAACAATCTATATGTATTTTCAAAATCATTACAACAACCAAAGTATCAATTATTGGAAAAGATACTGACTAATGTGCCTGAAGTTAAATATTTAAAGTTTAATGCAAGCGAGAGTGTCATGCAGCCACAAGAAGCTAAACCATTCTCCGTGTTTATATTTGACGATGTATCTTGTGAAAACCAAAACACAATAAGGAATTACTTCGCTATGGGTCGACATAACAACATAGATAGCATTTATATTGGCCAAACTTACAGCAAAATACCTAAACAACTCATTAGAGACAATGCAAACATGTTAATTGTATTTAAACAGGACGAAACCAACCTAAAACATATATATTTTGATCATGTAAATGCGGATATGACATTTGAACGATTTAAAGAGTTGTGTGGAAAGGCTTGGGCTGAAAAGTATGGGTTCCTAACAATTATGAAGGAACAACCGCTAAACAATGGTCGATACAGGATAGGATTTGATAAATTTATACTAATACACTGATCATGATGTAAAACATTCATTGTTGTACAACACGTCTTGCTACAAACATGGTTAACCAAGAAAAGTTAATAAAGGAAATAAAATCACTTAGTGATTCTATTCGAGATAAAAACAGAGCATTAAAATTAGGTATTAGCGAAAGGGAGAAATTTCTTGAATCTACTTTTAAACCTATTACTGAACCCTTGAAACAATTAAACAAAAAATTTGCTAAACCCGTTTTGGAAGGAGATGCAATTGCACCTATTACAAAGTTTGAAAGAGAAAATGTAAAATCAGAAGATTTTAGTGATGAAGACCTGGAATCCTCTACATATAGTGGTTTTACCGGTGGAGAACCTGAAAGAGAGCTAGAATCACCAGACTATAGTGGTATAAGAGAATTATATGAAGTAAAAGCTAAAAGAGGACATGAAGATGTATCAACTGCTAGTGAAGAGGAAAAAGAAGAAGAAGCAAGGGAAGGTCCGTCAAACATAAGCTTGTTGGGTGAAAACATTCATAACAAAGGACCTTTAGGAAGGAAATACATGGTAAAAATGTTACTCGGAACAATTCCTAATAAGAATTACCATAGTTATGGAGCGAGATTAACAGAAGATGGTTTAATGATAGGTAATAGCCCGTTAAACGTTGACGAACATGATAATATTGTCATTGGTGATCAAAGGTATAAGGGCACAAAAGGATTATTTGAATTATTATTTGAAAATAAGCCTTCAGTATCGTTAGTGAAAGAAAAAGACATGGAAGCATATAAAAATATTTTGGAACAGGCAAATGCATATAGGAGAAAGTATTTACCTGACCAGCCTCCTTTTAGATCTAAGTCTTTAAAATATAAAGAATTTGTATCCAAGTTAATACCAACTAGAAGACAAACAATGCCGTTAACACAAAGAAAACCTGTAAAACGAAGATTTATGGCATCCACTTTGGATGTAAGTGCTCAGGAACGAAGAAAAAGAAGTAAGTCCGTTACGGGTACAGGTTTAATGAAGAAACTATATAACACAAATGTGATTTATTACAATAATATCAATAAATTGGTGGATAGAATGAAACTAATACATGAAGCTAAAGAAGCGGGTCATACTGGATTGGAAAACGAATGGGTGGCTTTAGTGGATGAACTCCGAAACCGTGGGGTAATCTCATAAAAATGCGTTACTCCCTAGAATACTATTCAGTTGCACCATGAGTGTCGACAAGTTCGGACGTTACTCCTCGGATGGGTTATATTATGCCAATAGTTTAAAAAGAAGTGCTGGTTTACCACAAACACCTGATGGAGATTATGATATGAGTAATAAAAGGTTAAAAAACATAAAAGATCCTACGGATGAAAACGATGCAATAAATCTAAAAATATTAAAGGAAAAGATATCGCCAACATTAAGACTACAAAATAACACATATGACGCAGAAGATCATAGAATCATCAACGTTGGTAAACCAAATCAAAACGGTGATGCAATAAACAAAGGTTATTTGTCATCTGAATTAAAAAATACGTTAAAATTCAATGGGAAAACGTATAGTGCCAACAATAAACGTATATCCAACGTAGATGACCCTAAAGATGCAAAAGACAGCGTAAATAGACGCTATTTACATTCTTTGATACCTGAAAAGACAAAAGATGGATTTTCTTTTTATAAATTTGTTATTAACGATATAGGTTATCCAAAAAATGAAAATGATGCTGTAAATCTCAAATATATAAAAGATCATTGTGTCATACGTGATGTGGGAGTTATAGATTGTCTTGGCAATTGTTTGGCGAATGTAAAAGATGGTTCAGCACCATCTGATGGTGCAACAGTGGGTCAAATGAAAGAGACTTTAAAACAAGAAACAACTGGATTTGCAAAACGAGATGAAGTATTATCAAAGCAAGGGGATGACTTTATTCAAGGTAATGAAAAATTTCATTTATTGACATACAAAAACGCTTATTGGGATTGCAGGCATGGAAGGTTATCAAATGTGTCATGGGGTCATGCAGATAGAGACGCGGCTGCCTTAGGACAAACAGTACATCTAGATCCAAATAATTACCATGCGTTTTTTATATGTAGTAATAAAAAATTAACAAACATGGCGCAAGGAAGAGAAGCAAATGATGCTGCAACTGTAGGACAGGCTATCACATTATCACAAATGGATAGCAAAGTGTATACTTGTAATAATAAACGTATAACAGAGCTTAAAGACCCTGATCATGCAGATCATGCTGTAACTGTTAATTTCCTTGTAAAAGTAATAGGTAATTTATTATTTGATATGCACAATTATATTGCAGATAAAACATATACTTCGCTTGATGAAAACTTGAGAGGAAGATGGATAAAACAGGAAATTGTTAATAAATACTTTTATAACCCTAAAACTATAAAATTTAGAACTTCTAACATTGCTAATTGGGGTACTTTTGATATATAACTTGAATATCTTAACAAACAACTTCATTTATGTTTAACTCCTCATAGAGGAAACACATATGTTGCGAATTGCAATTATAAAAGACATTAATGACATTTCGGTATATCAGTCCAAATCGGGACATTGCGAGGAAAGGAAGTGGGATCACATCTACAGCGGTTTCTCTGTTAAGTAAAGCTTTAAAACGAATTCCAGTAGGATCCATAGTAAATAGAGCAATAGACGCATTACCATACGAATTTCATATACCGGGAGGTTATCAGTATTGCGGACCAGGAACTAAATTGAAAAAACGACTGGAAAGAGGCGATCCTGGCATAAATAAGTTAGATCAGGCTTGTAAAGAACACGATATCGCATATTCCACGTTTGCCGATTCAAAAAATAGATCAAGAGCTGACAAAAAGCTTGCGGACATAGCTTGGCAACGAGTAAAATCAAGTGACGCTAGCATAGCAGAAAAAGCAGCAGCTTTAGCAGTAACAGCAGGTATGAAGGCTAAAACAGCAGTAGGAGGTGGAAGAAGGAGGAGAAGGAGAGTAAAAAGGAGGTCAACCACAAGAAAACATGGAGGAAATATAAAAAGAAGACGACGATCTACAAGAAAAGGCAGGAAGAAGCCCACCGTGTGGTCAATGGTAAAAAACGGGGCAGGTCTTTACCTAAGACCTTATCGTGCATATTAAATGAAAGAAATCAATTGGTCATACCACATAAAGCATTAACCAATATTGAATTATTTAAATATATTTCCTGTTTAAAAATACCATTTTTCCGCGGTGTGTTTATGAAAGACAGTTTACCAAAGAAAATGTGGCAAAATGAGACTGGAATTGTAAATTTGGATAATACTGAAGGGCCTGGCACCCATTGGGTTTGTTATAAGAAACTAAATAACAATGTATATTATTTTGATAGTTTCGGTAATTTGCCACCACCAAAAGAACTTCAAAATTACTTTAAATCTGCTAAAAACATATATTATAACTATAAAAGAGAACAACCTGATAATACTTCAATATGCGGCCATTTATGTTTGGAATTTCTAGCTAAAAGTATCAGTCACTATTGAGATGTCTTCCTATACGGTATCATTAACAGGAAAATCGTCCACTTTACGAAGTATCCTTTTTCCAGCGTTACGCTTGCAAAAAGGAAGGTTTTGGGAGGCGGCACTATTGGATTTTACAACTTACAACTCTATCCCCAATGTTACGGAAGGTAAAAATAACGTATTGCATTATTATAAGGGAAAGGATGCCAGTGGAAAATTTACAGACTTACAAGAGTGCAGGGTACCCACAGGTTCTTATGAAATTGATCATATAAATGAATTTTTGCAAACTAAAATGGGAAAAGACAATATAACATTAAAAGGTAATAATAATACGATGAAAGCTGAAATTACTTCCAAATATTATATAGATTTCACTCAACCAAACTCAATTGGTGATTTATTAGGATTTTCCAACGATGAGCCTGTTTTAGAACCAGATGTAACACATTCCGGTAAGAAAACAGTAACAATATTAAAAGTCAATAGTATAGACATAACTTGTAACATTATACAAGGTGCTTACAGGGATGGGGCTAACACCCACATCATACATACTTTTTACCCAAGTGTACCACCTGGATTTAAAATTGTTGAAAAGCCACAAAACCTGGTATATCTACCGTTGAACACCACTTTCATTTCAGACATCGTGTTGAGCGTATTGGATCAAGACGGTAACTTGGTAGACTTCAGAGAAGAGCCTATTACGATTAGATTACATTTAAAATCGACACTTTAATACAAAACCATGGGTTTAACATTTAAAAGCGAACAACCTACGGGAAACCGCATTAGTAGCTCTTCAGCTGTGGAGGAGTTAACACGCGAGAACATTCGTTTCTTAGAGAGAATTGGATTAAAATTAACCGAGTATGGATATACTGGATATAGCGCAGGGTCCAACATTCGACGAAACCCTATGGGAAAAAGAATATCACACCCACAACCCTTACACTTCATCGAAATTAAACAATAACGATGAAATTCGTATTCCCATACAAAATCAAGACATTTACACACTACCATGTGAAAGTTACTTGTATATTGAAGGACAAGTTACTAAAAAGGACGGTACTACTGTTGGTACAACAGTTCCATTTATAAATAATCCTATGGCTTTCCTATTTGATGAAATTAGATATGAAATATCAGGTGTAACAGTTGATTCCACTAAAAAAGTAGGTATTACGACAACTTTAAAAGGATTAACATCTATAACACCCAATGAAACCAATTTACTTAAACCTGCCGGATGGGTATTACCTACGATTGACACGATCACTCCAATTCCAAATGGATATTTTGATTTTCATATTCCATTACGTTTGCTGCTTGGTTTTGCTGAAGATTATAGGAAAATAATATTAAACGTTAAACAAGAATTAGTTTTGTTGAGATCTTCTAACGATAAAGACATTATTAAAGCTGCAGATGCTACTACAGATGCGACTTTAGAATGGAAATTAAAATTAGACAAAATTGTATGGAGAGTTCCACATGTTAAATTGGCTGACGAGCATAGAATGCTACTTTTAAGAAAATTAAAAGCCGATCGTGATATTGTTATTCCATTTAGAAGTTGGGAATTTCATGAGCATCCCAGTTTACCTACTACGGATCGACACACTTGGACTGTTAAAACATCGAATTATGTAGAACGAGCCAGGTATATTATATTTGGTTTACAAACAGGTAGAAGAGACGCCATTACTAAACATGCAGGACAATTTGATCATTGTGACTTGAAAAATATTAAAGTTTATTTAAATTCACAATTCTTTCCATACGACAATTTAAATGTGTCATTCACTAAGAAGAAATACAGTATATTGTACGATATGTACGCGAGATTCCAAAGTTCATATTACGGTAAAACAAATACACCTTTATTACCACCTGACAAATATTTCGATGCCTACCCAATAGTTGTAATCGATTGTTCTAAACAAAATGAATCAGTAAAGTCTTCAAGTGTGGATATAAAAATAGAAATGGAATTCAACGATGCTATACCGGCTAATACAACTGCATACTGTTTAATTCTACATGATAAAATCGTAACATACACACCTTTAACTGGAATTGTTAAAAATGTATTGTAAGAACCGGTTTTGTTTCATTCCGCGAGTATAAAAGCAGAGCGTACAGACCGCTCCTCATCAGTTTGTTGCCTACTGTTGTATGGGTAGCATCGTATTCAATATGGCTTCTCCTAGTGGTACACCTGAAAATGTGGTAGATATTGAGAAGGAGATATCTGAGTTTTTAGATCCTCAAGGTCACCAGGAAGGAGGTGAACAAAACGTTTGCGGACAACTTCACGCCAGTAATAATGTTGAAGAAAAAGGTAAAAGAAGAAAGACTATACAAAAGAGAAAAAGGGATATTGAAGATAATATTTCTCCAAACATATTGAGTGAGGTATTTTTGCGAATATTTTACCCAATCTCTTCCAGTTTGGATAAAAGTGTTTTAATCGGTGTTATGAAATCTACAGATTATTCCCCTACTGTAATTTTAACTCATGGACCCAAAATGATTTTGTTTACGGACAGTGCTTGGGAATCGTTTATGAAACATTTGCATCTACTAGAATGCTATTTAAGTAGTAACATGTTTGGAAGAAAGACAAGAGTAGGACTTTTGGATTCAAATGTGGAAATTGATATCATTAAACAACGTGGTGATCATCAGCTACGGTTTAGAGACACAACAAGACATGATAACAAAATTCAACTTAATCGAGAGGAGTTTTTCATTTTAACTTGTGCTACTGAACCTATAACAAGATACTTGAGACAACTGGTGTTTTCAAGTTCGATTATTAAAGATTATCTGGAAGACACTTTGGACAAACAACCGGACGCACCTATATTATACGGACCTGTGGATACTTCTATATTTAATAGAGTTCCTCATGAAGTACAGATGTGGAGACAATTGGAAAAGTACGCTCAACTACATAAGAAATCAGTAAAACAGGAAGAAGAGGAAGATGGAGGAGAAGAATCAAGTGTTAGTGATGAAAATGAAAATAAGGAAAATATAAAGATGGAAACTTAAATGACAATGGTTAGTTTTTAAAACAATAACCAACATTTTGTGGGGTTAGGCCTATTGGGGACGGTGCCCACGTTAAATATACACCAACGCGCCAACAACTGTACGGCCTGGTATAAAAGTAGTACCTACCGTGGTGTGGAGATCAGTTGACCTCCTGACTTCGTAATGAGCAGACGTGTGACCTTCAAAATGGACAAGGGAGAAGAACAACAAGTAAAGTCCAAGCCTGGTATTATTGAGTTTCAAGCGTTTCGTGGTAATGATGATAGATTCATTATAAAAGAACTTGTGTTTTTGGACATGAATACAAGTGTTCCTTATTCGTTTTTATTTAAACCACCATGTTCTTATTCGTCTTTAACTAGTAAAGCCGCTACTACCAACAGATGGATTTCAAAACACTTCCATCATATCGATTGGTATGATGGTTTTACAAGTTACACGGACTTGTATCACATTATGCATCACTTTTCAGACAAGTTTACCAATATTTACACAAAGGGGCTGGAAAAGAAAAGATGGATCGAAGGATTTACTCATGTTCCGGTTAATGATGTGGAATTGGATAAGAATTATCAATACATGCTGGAAACCATATGTATTTGTACAAAAAGCCCAGAACATGATAAAGATAGACATTGCGCTTTGAAAAATGCCTATAAACTCGCCTCTTACCTTCAAAGTGGGGAATTGGGGAGTGGTGGGGGTAACGGAGAGTATATAAGTGGGGAGCAGACAGGGACCTGGCATGAGTATTACTCGAGATTCCGAGACGACAACATCTCCGAGCAAGAAGACGATCTGTAACCTGACCATGGCATCTCACCAGTTCCTTCAGACTTTGGTCGAGCAGTTCAATGCTCACTCCAAGTCAACAATATTACCTGTAAAGAAGTGCTCGGAACTAAAAGACGAGAAGCACTACATAATCCATGCTATGAAGAAGATGGAGACTACAGTTGGGGAGGCCATCTGCTGCAGTCTCAGCGAGGCACCGTTTACTCCGGGGGATGAACCAAAGTTCCAGGTGTACCTGCCCAAGAGATTCGTCCATCTTCTACAAAACGAGGATCTTCGCTCTATTCAACCCGGGTGTCTATACCTGGTGTCCCACGGCTGCACGGGTAGCAATTCTACAGAGTTGACCATCCACATCGCTGACAAGCAGCAGTGTTAGATTTAAGTTTTAATGTTGTACATATGTTGTTGTTGTAATGTTTTATAAATAAACGAATCATAAAAGACAAAAAAAATAAAAAAAAAACAAAAAATGCAACATATCAATATGTGACAGACTTCACGTATTGATATGTTGCATTTTTTTTTTAAACTTCGCGGGTGACCTTGACCTTTGACCTTTGCATTTCACAATTACCCCCATTACTGTAATTACCCCCACTACCGCACTAGGATTCAAACCTGCTTGGATGCGAAAAACGGTCAGTCTGTTGCCAACTAGCAAACGATGAGCACCTTGTACGAGCTTTGCATACAACGAGTTATAACTCACAAGGACTTGTTCTCAACATGTTTACAAGACAATATCCCACTAACAATAA
Organism: Neoaliturus tenellus; assembly: GCA_030545055.2. Lineage (NCBI taxonomy): Eukaryota > Metazoa > Arthropoda > Insecta > Hemiptera > Cicadellidae > Neoaliturus > Neoaliturus tenellus. Next base: position 78,507,001 of record CM061533.1, read on the forward strand.
AAGAAGATGTCAAACGCTACAGGAGGGAAAATACAGGGTATTCGGAATACTCCTGGTATAAGTTCCACGACGGGGAAAAGTTTTGTAGGCCTTGTGGCGAGGCCGCCGTCAGAGACCTTCGGCGATTCGTACAGGATGGTGGTATAAAACAATTCGGATTTCTAGCGCCACTGTTTCGATTTGAAAATTACAAGGACACCTGCGCTATTTGTTCCATTCCATTGTATCGATGGAAAAAGTTTAGAACTGTTTAATTGGATTTTCTATACCCCCACCACTATTACCCCCACCACTTTTTCATGTACCTCCAAGCGCTGTGCCTCGGCTTCATTTCTACTCCAGCAGCCAACCTAGCAACATCAAGATGTCTCTGAACGTTAGTTGCGCAAGTTACGAGGAGGTGAGCATCAAGACTCAGCAGGAGCTAAACGACTTATACAAGGAGTTGCAGCTGATGGTGGCACGAGGCTACCGTATAAATGTGCAAGTTTACGCTTGCAATATACGGAACACCCGGCAGTCAAAGGAAGAGCCTGGACACTCCTCGACGGCTTCCTCACCAGCGTCCATGAAGACCGAGCCAGACAACTTGGACTACTTCAGCTGACTAGCAGTTGTATTTCTTGTCCTAACCATTGTAGAATATGTATATTTTTTCATTATATTAAAGAAGTAAAAGAGCAAAAACACCTATCTTGTTACTGACATATAAGCTCAGTAACAAGATAGGTTTTTTTAAAACACAATTTGGATGACCTTGAAACTTCCCCCTCCACTGCTTCGTTACCCCCACCACTTGACTATTGGTGTACATGGCACATCGCAATTGGAAACCTCATTCCATCTTCAACAGCCACACCGACAACATCAACAATGGCAAACCTACCAACAGATGAAAGATGTCCTCACGCATGTTGTGACTTCGTCCACGAGTTGGAGAAGAGGATGCAGGAGAGGGCGATAAGAAGAAAACAGATCCACTCAGAAAATATCATGATAGTCAACGGCTATCTTTTATTGTTCGGCCTTATTATGGTTGTACTTTTCATACTGTACGGCATAGTCACATGTGTCGGCAAGGTTGCAGAAGAAAACGCTCGCCACCATCAATTGGAAAGTTTCAATGTTACTTTGTAAGTTTTCCTTTTTTTTAAAACTCCGTTTGGATGACCTTGAAAATTCCCCCACTACTCCACCACACCCCCCACCACTTCACCATGTTCCTGCATGAGCATCACATCAACCGTCATTCCTTGTCCGACAAGCAACCATGGCAGACAACAACACCATCAGCCAAGCTGACTCCACTACTGATGTCGGTACAAGTACGGGTTGGACACTGTCGATCGATAGTGTACACTATTTGGAGTCAATTTGCGAACGTATGAAGGAAATACTGCGGGACAACCCTGGGATCATAATACAAATGAATTTAAATTATGATTGGTCCCAAGTTAGAATGCAAGGGGACGACAACAACGGTCAACAATCTCCACAATATTCGCCCATGTCCCCGATCTATCCTTACGGCGAGTCTGACGTCGATGAAGATGAGGCTGATGAAGATGCAGGGGACAACGAGGCTGAAGAGGAGTAAGCTTCATTCCTTTTTTTTTAAAACCTAAATTGGATGACCTTGAGAATTCCCCCTCCACTATTTCCTTTTTTTAAAACCCAAATTAAATGACCTTGAAAATACCCCCTCCACGTACTTTTGGTTTACCCCCTCTACTTTTCAATACTGTTACCACAGTCTGTAGCTCACATCATTCCTTGCTTAGCTATCATGGCGGACAGCACTCTTTCTCGAGTTGACTCCACTACGGATGAAGAATGGCCATTTTCCTGGAATGTTCATCTGCAAGACTCGGCAGAAGTGGATATGTTGCATGAGAAATTGGTGTATGTATTAAACGAAAACCCCAACATTGAATGTAGAATGACTATGGATTTCGATGCGACAGGGGTCCACACTCAACCTTCCACTTCCAGCCAGCCTGAACCTCAGCTACAGCCAAAGAACTTTACACATCTTTACACTCCAATACGGCCGGAGGATGTGGTTATCAGCGAGGCAGACTCTACTACAAGTTATATTGAACCAACGAATTGGAAGCTTGTTGTTGACACCTTACACAAGGTCGACTTAGTATGTGACAAATTAAAGGAATTGATGATGCAAGATCCTGGTCTTCGTTTTAAAATTGATTTGTTTTTCATCTGGGGAGCACCTGCACGGGGCTCTTCGTCTGACAGCTCTCTAAGTACAACGGATGAGGAGGAGGAGGACGACTAGTTATCTTTTTTAAAACTCCGTTTGGATGGCCTTGACCTTTCCCCCTCCACTGAGTTTATTTAAGGTGCACTCTCAATGACTGCAGCATCATTTCATCGCGCACCTTCACCACAGCAACATGGAGAGTCAACTCAACTACTGTTGCGAACGGAAATGTTTTTCATGGCCGAATGACATTGATGTTGCGGATGGCCTGGCGTGTAGAAAATGTGAAGCTTTTGGTCAATGCATGTGTAAGTGCAAGTCTTGGAAGAAGCCGAAACCGGAGTTGAAGACATTCCATGTGTACCAGATGAGAGGGCATAAGTACACTTGTTGCCCTGAACGTTGCATTGAATTCACATTAAAACAGCTAACTGGCTGCAAATTGTGCAACAATCATTTTGCAGGTTTTTGCAAACATTATTTAGGAGCCTGTCAGTACAGATCAACTTGGCATACAGAAGCACTCACTATCAATGAAATCGCTATAGATACACAAGAGTAGTCTTTCTACTCTTTTCTTTTTTAAAACTCCATTTGGATGACCTTGACCTTTCCCCCTCCACTCACCTTAGTTTATATAAACCCCATTCCCACTGACCACAGCATCACTTCATCGTGCTCCCTCGTCAAAGCAACATCAACTATGGAAAGTAAGCGCATCTCATGTTGCGAGCATAGGTGTTTGGAGATACAAGGCGTCACATATTGTGCAAAGAAGCGTTGGGAGGAAGAGACGGGGACAACCTATTGCTGTGAGGATAAGTGTTTCCTCTTACCAAAGTGGCAAGTGGATGGGCTGGCCTGCCGGCAATGTGAATGCTTCGGATGTTGCAGGTGTAGATGCAAGAACCAACAGCTGCCACCGCCGGTACTACAAACTTTCAAAATCTACAAATCCAAATACTTTTATACTTGTTGTCCGCAGCGGTGTATTAAATTTCACTTCTCCAATCTTACCAATTGTCGGAAATGCTACGGACAACCTGATGGGTGGTGCACCTGTTTTCTGGACTCCTGCCGCTACAGATCGGATTGGTTTACAGATCCATTAGAGGTTGATGAGGTCGCCCAGGAAGCACAAGAGTAGTCTTTCTACTCTTCAACTTTTTTAAAACTCAATTTGGATGACCTTGAGATTTCCCCCTCCACTTCCCCATATACCTAGAGTACACAGAGCCTGATAGTCAGTCACTCGGTGGCTGTCGTGGGGTGCGCATCGGTGTCGGCGCTCCGTTGTTAGGTTTTCAAGGTCACAGTAATATCAAATTGTTGGTGTTGTGCTGGTTCAAGGTCACCTGAGGAATAACCGATTGCCCATTTAGGCAGAGTCATGTCAGAAACTCGAGTTTAACTTGGCACTTTTGCCGTTTCTCGTCGAAAATTCGCTCCAAGTGGTCAAGGTCACGGGGACTCTGACTGAAACTCGGAGCGTAGTGCGAGAAACGGCAAAAGTGCCAAAAAATTTTAAGTTTCGGCGTGACCTTGACCTCAGTGGCGTCGGTGACGTCATTTTGATGACGTAAGGGGTGATGACGTCATCAGCACGTCATTTCTGTGACGTCATGGGTGTGACGTCATAGAAATGACGTCATTAGTGATGACGTCATCGATGACGCAATCGATGACGTCATCGATGACGTCATCGGTGAGGTCATTGACCTCGATGACGTCATCCCTCAGGTGACCTTGAACTGAGCCAGCACCAACAATTTGACACTACTCCGGTTGACTTTGGACGGTTAGATGACGTTCCACTCTTCACATTCGAGGAGATGGAAACCTCCGTTCTCTCCCTAAAGAGAAACAAGGCTCCTGACCCGGACGGGATTCCCAGCGAAGCTTTAAAGAAAGTATTTTCAATTAATGGTGATTTGTTGTTGAGAATGTACAACGCCTGTTTGGTAGAAGGGGTGTTTCCGGCTCCCTATGGAGAACCGCAAGACTTGTACTGATCAGCAAGGGCAAAGGTGATCCCGAGCTGTCGTCGTCCCACAGGCCTTTCTACACGTTGGACACGGCTGGGAAGCTGTTCGAGAAGCTGATCCGTTCCCGCCTGACCTCTGCCATGGAAGCTGCCGGGGACTCATGCCCCCTTCAGTATGGCTTCAGCAAGGGACGGTCAAAGATTGAGGCTATCACCGAAGTCCATGGAGAGCTGTGAAGAGAGCCGAGAGCCACAACCATTTCCCTTGCTGAGTAGTGCTTCTTGTTACGCTTATGTCAAGTATGCCTTTAACTCGGCGAGGTGGGTCGATATGTTGGATGCGCTTCGCAACACCTTTCGCGTTCCTGCATATCTGTTGCGACTCATCGAGGATTATCTCCGCTCTCATGCCTTATTTACGACACAAGGGACAGAACGTGGACGATGGAAGTCATTTCTGGTGCCGCGCAAGATTCAATACTCGGCCAGGATATCTGGAACGTTGCCTATGACAGCCTCATGAGGTCGGAGATGCCTGAGGAAACCACTTTGGTTGGGTACGCCGATGATGTCGCAGCTCTCATTGTCGCACGCAATGTTGAGCTGGCCCAACTAAAGTTGAACCGAGTCATGCGTGTGGCCAACACATGGATGTCCGATCACGGTCTCTTGCTTGCTCTCCGTAAGACGGAGATTGTGATCCTTACGAAGAAGAGGATAGACACTGTCGTTCTGTTCCGAGTGGGAAGGGAGGTGGTCCAATCAACTCGTCCTGCTAAGTACTTCGGGATTATGGTGGACACCAAGTTAAGCTGGAGGGATCAGATCTTCCGTACGGCGGAAAAGGCCGCTAAGGTAGTCACTTACCTTAGTAGGCTGATGGCCAATGTCGGGGTTCCACGATCCAGCAGAAGACGTCTGTTGATGTCCGCGGTTCAGTTCGTGCTTCTTTATGGAGCAGAGGTGTGGGCAGACGCTCTCGATAAAGAGTAGTACAGGTTGCGACTCGCCCGGGTTCAACGTCGAGCGGCGCTCGGGGTGTGTTCCGCCTACCGGACAGTGTCCGAGCCTGCCATCCTGGTGGTCGCCGTAGTTATCCCTGTCAAGCTCTTGGCAGGAGTGAGGAAGGCAATTTATCAGAGACAGTGCGAGATTGGCAAGGACATGGCAAGAACAGAAGAGCGCTCCCGAACCTTCCAGCAGTGGCAACACAGCTGGGAGCACGACACCCGAGGACGATGGACTGCGCGACTTATCAAGCACGTCCAACCATGGGTGGAACGGCGACCAATTCTTGACAATTCACGGCTATTTTCGGTCGTACCAGAACCGGATGGTCAAGACCGGTTCACCAAACTGCATTAATTGCCCGGGCGTTCCCGATGATGCGGAACACACATTCTTCCGCTGCCCCTGTTGGGAAGGGTCCCGCCTGAAGACCACACAAATTTTTGGTGCATTTTCGATGGACTCGGTCTGCCAAAAGATCTTGGAGGATGAGGGCAACTGGGATTGTTTATCATAGTTCATCCGGGGCATCCTCCTGGAAAAGAAACGCGATCAGGACCGCGAAGTGGCCCAGATCCCTTGTTCGAGTGGCTGGATAAGGAGTGAGCCCCACCGGCGTTAGCCAAATTTAGGCCTAGCCTGACTTAAAGTGATAAACAATTCCAGGTTAGAATCCTAAAGAGTAGAGGAGGTTTTTTGTGGGTAAACCCGTTTTTTAGGGGAGCCCCACACTACAGGCTTGCCACCTGTGTGCGTAATGCATTTTTCTCACCTCTCCCTCAAAAAAAGAAAAAAGAATCATAAAAAGCGTCACCTAATAACTTAAAAAGTGAGTAAAAATTCTCGTACGGGACGGACATTGGAGCGTATTCCTAGTAATTTTTATTTACGTGACGGTATGTTGTATTACATTCATATTTGGCATGAACCTTTATGACACCAACGTCCATTTTCAGGAAAAAATTATTTTTGTCCAATCAGTATTTTCAAAATGGCGGCTATTTGAAATTTTTAAACTCAAATATCTCAAAATCTTCAAAAGTTATCAAACTACTATAAATAGCAAAAAAGATGAAAAATTAAATTATCTAACCAATGGTGCCAAGTTTGTAAGGATATGACAACAAATAACAGAGTTATTGAAATTTTTCTTCTAAAGTAACCTAAATTTACATGCATTTAAATGGAAAATTAACGATTTTATGCATAAAAATGGCAATAACTCCGTTGTCTGTTATTCAATCCTTATAATCATGGTATCAGTAGTTAGATAATTTTTTTTAACTTTTATGTGTCTTGTAAATTTTTTATAAAATTTACCGGTTCTGAGATATTTGAGTTTAAAAATTTAAAAAAAGCCGCCCTTTTGAAAATACACATCGGATAAAAATAATTTTTTTCCTAAAAATGGACATTTGTGTCATAAAGTTTCATGTCCAATATGAACTCAATACAACCAACCGCCAATGAAATAAGAATTAGTAGGTGTAAAAACAAAATGGCGGCTAGCGGCTTAACAAAGTATTTTAGGACATATGTTTATAGGTTTTTTTACTGTCTCGACCTAAGGAACATATAAACAAAATATTTCCAGGTTGTTCGGAAACACCCTGTATATACACATTAATAAGTGAAACGTTTGTGCCATTGGATAGAGCTCGCGTGAAGTTGGAGAGCATTGAGTTGAGGAGACGCAACAGGAAAGGGCAAAGAATCGGGTTGTAAAATTTAAAAAGAATGCCTTTTCTCCAGACAGTGTCATAAGCTGCAGTAAGATCAAAGAAAGTAACGGAGGTTTTCAGTCTTCGCTCAAACCCATCCTTGATGAAAGAAGTAAGAGCTAAAACCTGGTAACAACAGTCCACAATCAATAGTACCTGTTAGGATATTACATCCCATCACATTGAGAGTCTGACTTCAAAGGGATTTGATTGTTTGATAGCAAACCCGCTAAAATTGACGAATGTTCCATATAAATACATTAAAAGGTTAACAGAGAGCAGCAACTGTTTGTTTATACAAGCTAATGCTCCTCTATTCTCTGTCAGGATATTAGGCCGTGAGCTTGAGACTAGTAAAAGTCTACAGCTTCAATTGGCCTTTCAGATAATCGTTACTTTATGTTAAACATTAGGTATATAATTATTGGGTATATAATAATCGTACGCCTAGTGTTTATACATATGAAATTTTATTAACAAACAAGGGAGAACTTATTTCTTTCAGACAAGTTAAACTTTTATTGCAACACCCCCTTGCTATATAATTTACAATTAAAAATTATAGACATTTTACACACTTTCTTCTGCAATAAAATATGCCTTTAGATATATTTATATAATTTATATACAACGTAAAACCCAAACAAAAGTTGTAGAGTGGCTAGTGCTGCAGCCTGGTGGGGGCGAAAACAACTACGTGAGCGGCCGCGACAGGAGAGCGCTCTAGCGGCGACACGACTAACCCGGTGGATTGCTCACGTCGAGGTGACTTTTGAAACGAATCTTCGATTTCAATTAAATATGGCATGAAGGTGTAGGCACAGATAAGCGAGTTACGTTTTCTTCTCTGTGGTGTGGAGTGCAGCGTTCTTTGATTTAAGTTCGAATACCAGGTTGGTAGGATGATGGGAACAAGGTTTTTTTGTTTCAAAAGAGTCAAAATTTTGTTTTTGGACATTTCTACCGTTCATTTCTAAAACTCGAAATTTTTTATTTGGAACATTTAAAAAATTTTAAATAATTTAAGTATGTAGCTTAACTGGTTACAATGATAATTAAAAAATAAGTTTTCCATGTTATCCATATGTGAAATAAATTATACCTTATATGTCACTTGTTTTTTAATATATATCTTATTATTTCTACGAGGATTTCGTCTGTTACGTCCCTTTTCCTCTCGACATTCTGAACCAATTTTCACGATTGAGTTGTCATTTTAAAGCTTAGGATATAGCGCGTGGGTGAATCGTAACTAAGGTCGTATCGTTTCGGGCTTCGCCCGCCTTTAATTTATTTCTAGAGGGCGCTTTAAAATGTTGTCCAACCTTTCACTGTACGATGTTTATAAATGTGAATTGTAACTTAACAGCTGATTACTTTCAGATGAATTTTTAAGTCAGAAGTAAACAAAAATAAGATGTCTGTCACTTCATGACCAACATACATGTATTTTAGGTTAGTTTCTCTCATACAGAATTATAAAATGCGCAATTTGCGCACGGGCCACCTTGTCTCAAAATATAATTTGGTATCTATCTACAGGGTGTTGCTGAACAACCTGGAAATATTTTGTATTTGTGTTCCGTAGGTCAATACAATAAAATATGTCATATAAACATATGTCAAAAAATGCTTCGTTAGGCCGCTAGCCGACATTTTGTTTTTTACATATAATTGAATTTTTACTATATGGAACATAGAGTATAAAATTCTATACGATCGAGTTTAAATTTTACTTAGGCGAATTTTAGACCCCCAAAAGGCTTTTTTATTTCTAATTTGATTTCAATGAAATTCTCAGGTTAGATTTTAAGTATTTTAAACTAGGTAATAAACTATAATCGAGCAATTATTTTCAAGTATTAAAAAAGCTTATTTTCCGGAATTTTTGACAGAACTTTAGTTGTTTAGTCTACATGATTTGACTAATGTAGTTGCTATGATCAGTTTATTTTCCCCCATCGCAGCTGAGTTGTCGCTGTATGCTGAAAACAACATAACCTTTTATTGTTTATATCTGCTCGCCGTTATGTTACGTTTTTAAATAAAATGTAATTGATATTTTGACAGACCTATTTGTTAAATTAATAGATCAACACTGATCAACTTGTTGAAGTTATAAATTATACCAAAAGATATGCATGTTGATGTGGAATGAATTGCTGTCGTACAGATGCGTTTAACTAATTTATGGGATACAACTAATATCTATTTGGGAGAAAGATTTAAATTGAACAACTAATTAGAATGTGTTGTGCTATTGTAGCCTATGTCTCAGGTAAGAAAATATGCATTAAGTGTTAAGTAAGCGTAATTCTACAATACTTACATTACTTTATTTTTATTAATTTGCAATCATGGATTTTAAATTTTATTGTTTTTTCGCTCTACAATCTATTGACCTTTAATATTGTAAGCATAATTATTATTAAGTTACTTGCTTGTTTTGAAGTCTTAGCTAAAATCATTCTTTGTATGTATTTATTTGTAGGCTAGGCCTAGGATTTATGCCGGTTGACTTTGGACGGTTAGATGACGTTCCACTCTTCACATTCGAGGAGATGGAAACCTCCGTTCTCTCCCTAAAGAGAAACAAGGCTCCTGACCCGGACGGGATTCCCAGCGAAGCTTTAAAGAAAGTATTTTCAATTAATGGTGATTTGTTGTTGAGAATGTACAACGCCTGTTTGCTAGAAGGGGTGTTTCCGGCTCCCTATGGAGAACCGCAAGACTTGTACTGATCAGCAAGGGCAAAGGTGATCCCGAGCTGTCGTCGTCCAACAGGCCTTTCTACACGTTGGACACGGCTGGGAAGCTGTTCGAGAAGGTGATCCGTTCCCGCCTGACCTCTGCCATGGAAGCTGCCGGGGACTCATGCCCCCTTCAGTATGGCTTCAGCAAGGGACGGTCAAAGATTGAGGCTATCACCGAAGTCCATGGAGAGCTGTGAAGAGAGCCGAGAGCCACAACCATTTCCCTCGCTGAGTAGTGCTTCTTGTTACGCTTATGTCAAGTATGCCTTTAACTCGGCGAGGTGGGTCGATATGTTGGATGCGCTTCGCAACACCTTTCGCGTTCCTGCATATCTGTTGCGACTCATCGAGGATTATCTCCGCTCTCATGCCTTATTTACGACACAAGGGACAGAACGTGGACGATGGAAGTCATTTCTGGTGCCGCGCAAGATTCAATACTCGGCCAGGATATCTGGAACGTTGCCTATGACAGCCTCATGAGGTCGGAGATGCCTGAGGAAACCACTTTGGTTGGGTACGCCGCTGATGTCGCAGCTCTCATTGTCGCACGCAATGTTGAGCTGGCCCAACTAAAGTTGAACCGAGTCATGCGTGTGGCCAACACATGGATGTCCGATCAACGGTCTCTTGCTTGCTCTCCGTAAGACGGAGATTGTGATCCTTACGAAGAAGAGGATAGACACCGTCGTTCTGTTCCGAGTGGAAGGAGGTGGTCCAATCAACTCGTCCTGCTAAGTACTTCGGGATTATGGTGGACACCAAGTTAAGCTGGAGGGATCAGGATCTTCGTACGGCGGAAAAGGCCGCTAAGGTAGTCACTTACCTTAGTAGGCTGATGGCCAATGTCGGGGTTCCACGATCCAGCAGAAGACGTCTGTTGATGTCCGCGGTTCAGTTCGTGCTTCTTTATGGAGCAGAGGTGTGGGCAGACGCTCTCGATAAAGAGTAGTACAGGGTTGCGACTCGCCCGGGTTCAACGTCGAGCGGCCGCTCGGGGGTGTGTTCCGCCTACCGGGACAGTGTCCGAGCCTGCCATCCTGGTGGTCGCCGTAGTTATCCTGTCAAGCTCTGGCAGGAGTGAGGAAGGCAATTTATCAGAGACAGTGCGAGATTGGCAAGGACATGGCAAGAACAGAAGAGCGCTCCCGAACCTTCCAGCAGTGGCAACACAGCTGGGAGCACGACACCCGAGGACGATGGACTGCGCGACTTATCAAGCACGTCCAACCATGGGTGGAACGGCGACCAATTCTTGACAATTCACGGCTATTTTCGGTCGTACCAGAACCGGATGTCAAGGACCGGTTCACCAAACTGCATTAATTGCCCGGGCGTTCCCGATGATGCGGAACACACATTCTTCCGCTGCCCCCTGTTGGGAAGGGTCCCGCCTGAAGGCCACACAAATTTTTGGTGCATTTTCGTGGACTCGGTCTGCCAAAGATCTTGGAGGATGAGGGCAACTGGGATTGTTTATCATAGTTCGTCCGGGGCATCCTCCTGGAAAAGAAACGCGATCAGGACGCGAAGTGGCCCAGATCCCTTGTTCGAGTGGCTGGATAAGGAGTGAGCCCCACCGGCGTTAGCCAAATTTATGCCTAGCCTGACTTAAAGTGATAAACAATTCCAGGTTAGAATCATAAAGAGTAGAGGAGGTTTTTTGTGGGTAAAACCGTTTTTTAGGGGAGCCCCACACTACAGGCTTGCCACCTGTGTGCGTAATGCATTTTTCTCACCCCTCCCTCAAAAAAAGAAAAAAGAATCATAAAAAGTGTCACCTAATAACTTAAAAAGTGAGTAAAAATTCTCGTACGGGACGGACATTGGAGCGTATTCCTAGTAATTTTTATTTACGTGACGGTATGTTGTATTACATTCATATTTGGCATGAAAGTAGTGGGGAATGGGGGCTTTTGGGCCAGTTCAAGGTCACCCGAGCGATGACGTCATCGATGACGTCATCGAGGTCAATGACCCCATCGATGACGTCATCGATTGCATCATTGATGACGTCATCACCAATGACGTCACTTCCTTGACGTCACACCCATGACGTCACAGAAATGACGTGCTGATGACGTCATCACCCCTTACGTCACCAAGATGACGTCATCGATGTCACAAAGGTTAAGGTCACGCTGAAACCTAAATTTTTTTGGCACTTTTGCTGTTTCTCGCACTACGCTCCGAGTTTCAGTCACAGTTACCATGACCTTGACAACTTGGAGCGAATTTGCGATGAGAAACAGCAAAAGTGCTGAGGAAACTTGAAGTTTGCAACGTGACTCTGCCTAAACCATCATGTGACAACCGCTCGGGTGACCTTGAACTGACCCAGAAGCCCCCATTCGACCATTACTGCAACCGCGATGCGTACCCTACGACAGACACCGAGCGACTGACTGTCCAGCCCCGCGCACTCTAGGTATATGGGAAGTGGTGGGGGAAATTGTGATGACCTCGGGAAACTTGAAAATGTCAAGCCGGGTAGCACCGTTTCGGTGCTACCTTAAAGTTACATGCTAAAGTGTGATGACTTTGAGTAAAAACATAGAAATACTACAAGTTGATACCGTCCCAGAGTTAAAGTGTGGTGACATTGAGTCAAAACACTGAAATACTATAAGTTAAAATCATCCCAGAGTTAAAGTGTGATGACCTTGAGTGAAAACACAGAAATAATACAAGTAGATCCCGTCCCAGAGTTAAAGTGTGGTGACCTTGAGTCAAAACAAAGAAATACTACAAGTCGATCCCGCCCCAGAGTTAAAGTGTGACGACCTTGAGTTAAAAAACTGAAATGCTATAAGTCAAAATCATCCCAGAGTTAAAATGTGATGACCTTGAGTCAAAACACAGAAATAGTACAAGTCGATATCGTCCCAGAGTTAAAGTGTAATTGACCTAGATTCAAAACTTGTAAAAATACTTACATATAGAGAGTTAGAGAACAGCGAAACGCACCGCATGGAAGCTGGAGACATACTGGCGGAGCGGTGTTGTGCTGCCTAGGGACTCAGTTGTGGTGGGGGGTATAGCCAACACATAGAGTAGAAGTGTTGTGGGTGACCTTGACCCACTTACCCCCCCCACCCCCCCCTCCCCCCCTCCCCCCCTCCCCCCCCCACCCCCCCGAACTTTTTTTTCGGAAAAAATTTTGACCTTGACCAAAAAGTTTTTTGCTCCGGACGAGAAGTGACCCCCCCCTCCCCCACCCCCACCCCCCTCCCCCACCCCCTCCCCCCCCCCCGAACTTTTTTTTCGGAAAAATTTTTGACCTTGACCAAAAAGTTTTTTGCTCCGGACGAGAAGTGACCCCCCCCCTGAACTTTTTTTTCGGAAAAATTTTTGACCTTGACCAAAAAGTTTTTTGCTCCGGACGAGAAGTGACCCCCCCCCCTCCCCCACCCCCTCCCCCACCCCCCTCCCCCCCCGACAAAAAGTGCGAGCCCCCCCACCCCCACCCCCACCCCCCCCATCCCCACCCCCCCCCCACCCCCACCCCTCCCCCACCCCTGATATCCTGGGCGTGGCAGCCCCGGTGGGGATATAAGGGGGCCCAGCCAGAGCCGGCTCGCAGTCCGCTCCCGCGCGTTGAACGTGAACGATCTGGACGGACCACCATAGGCATCACTAAACATTGAATGGCGCCTTCAGTGTTTAGCGAAGTCTACTCTAACTTTAAGACTTGTATTAGTTGTAAGATATTGCGCTTGCGTTTGGGTATTGCGAATTGTTCTATATTAGAGTGTTTTACTTGTACCCTATGTCTCCTGTGTGTGTGTGTCTTTTATCCTTTGTGTCTTGTTTGTCATATGTGTTTAATGTGTATGTGCTTGTTCCAGCATTGACTACGTTGAGCTCAATTGTGTGTTGTAAGTGTGTTATATTTTTCTAAAGTGTATACGCTTGTTGTAGCATTTCCCCCTTGAGCTTTTGCAATGCTCAAAGTAAATCGTAAAGACAGGGAACGGGAGTAGGCCCCCCGTGTAAAGTTACTTTTGTATAATTGTTAGGCTCCTCTCATGCATGCTTCAATGCGGCTGAGAACTCTCATGCATGCTTCAATGCGGCTGAGAAATAGGAGTTGGTCCGTTTGTACGCCTATATGGGGGTAATGAGCCGATGGCCTCTGCACTCGGACCGAGGACGTAAGCCACTAGGGTGTCCTCAGTTAGTTTCCCTTCCGGAAACTCAAAATTATGTAAATGAAACTTTGTTAGCTATTTGTGTTTTTTTGTCCCCAAGGCCCCCGAACATTCGTGGTTCGCCATGGATGTACGGGGGCCGAAATTTTTTAATGTTCGTATGGCCTTGACCTAGTAAGAACTTATATAAATTTACTGCATTGCTGAACTTAAATATTAAATATTAAAGATAGGGAACGGGAGTAGGCCCCCGTGTAAAACCACTTTTTATAATTAATTGTTAGGCTCCACTCATGCATGCTTCAATGCGGCTGAGAAATTGGAGTTGGTCCGTTTGTACGCTTATACGGGGGTAATGAGCCGATGGCCTCTGCACTCGGACCGGGGACATAAGCCACTAGGGCTGTCCTCAACCTCTTTCAAAATTATGTAAATGACCTTTTGTTAGCTATTGGAAAAGTTATTTGTTAGCAATGCAGTAAATGCTTAAGTCTTGCGTGGTGAAGGTTAGACGACATTGGATGTTGCCTGTTGTCATAGTTGGGTCTCTTCGGAGGCTACAGCGATGACAACCCAAGTGCCCCAGGTGGGGCTTAATTTTTTTAAAGTTTTTTCGTGACCTTGACCTAAATACAGTAATACCCCCCCCCCTCCCCCACCCCCTCCCCCACCCCCCCCCCCCTTCCCCCGGAACTTTTTTTTGAGAAAAAATTTCGACCTTGACCAAAAAGTTTTTTGCTCCGGACGAGAAGTGCCCAAACAAAAAATTTGTACAAAGTAGTGGATTTAGACCAAAGATTATTGGTTTATCAAACCTGTTGAAGAATAAATTGAAAATGGGTGTTTAAAAGCCAAATCTGCTACATGATTGATAAACTGGATGTATATGACGTCACCTTCCCCCACCCTTCAACCTCGGGTATAAAGGGACCCGGTTGAGCGCGCTGCTCATTATTGCGTGGACATTCACCGAGTGCACACTCAAAGCCAAACTGTAAAAAAAATGGCTCTTTGCGATATTTGTGGTGAGTTTTTCCAAGATGAAGATATCTTTGTTTTACACCGAGAATTGCATCATGAAGAGAACAGAAAAGAAGAGATTGTTGTAAGTGAAGAAGACTTGGATGCGTTTGATCGGTTATTGGAAAACTGCCAGAAGCAGATGGACGACTGTGATAGCTATCTACAGTTACACCGAGAATTGCATCGTGAAGAGGACAGAAAAGAAGAGATTGTAGTAAGTGAAGAAGACTTGGATGCGATTGATCGGTTTTTGGAAAAACCCCATAAGCAGAAGGACTGGGCTAGCTA
Source organism: Neoaliturus tenellus (assembly GCA_030545055.2). Taxonomy (NCBI): domain Eukaryota; kingdom Metazoa; phylum Arthropoda; class Insecta; order Hemiptera; family Cicadellidae; genus Neoaliturus; species Neoaliturus tenellus. The sequence continues at coordinate 78,522,150 of CM061533.1, forward strand.
TTTACAGTTAATGCAAAGAAGAAGACCAAGTGTTATTCAATTTGCCGGAGCTGGACCATCTACAGCTGGAGGATTTATTCAAGAAGAGAAAATGGAAGAAGAAGATACGGAAGAAGTGGAAGATGTAAGACAACTGCGTACCCAAGAAGAGGATATGGAAGATATAAGACAACTGCGCACTACAGCCTTGCCAGGACCAGTTGTAATTCATTTCAAAATTAATAATGTGCGATTAGAATTGGAAAATTTTATAACTCAAGCTAAAAAACTAGTTGTAAAAACATTGACGGAAGAATTGGCAAGATTGAACTTTATTAAATTTGGATTGGTGTTGGAGGCTATGTTTACTAATACCGATGGTGAAAATTCACCGAGAGCATTCATTGCTAAAAACCGAACCCTTACAACCACATCTGATATCAACGAAATTTTAGAAGAATGTTTGGTTGAACTGCTAGTGAAACTTCAAGAACATGAAGGAAGAGGATCCGGCTGGACGCTATCATCAATTGAAGGTATGGATGTGAGGGTTCACAAGCATGGATATGGTATGAGAGGAAGCAGCTTTATCCCTCTACCAAAGGTGATCCGAGATACAAGATCATGTATCAATGTGAAAAATGAGGATAATGAATGTTTCCGGTATGCAATGTTAGCAAAATATGTGGAAGACCATTCCTGTAGACCTAGCATAGCATACGAAGCTGTTCAACACCGCTATAACTTCCAAGGTATGTCGTATCCTGTTAGTCTTAATGATGTTGCTAAATTTGAAAGAAAAAACCCAGGTTTCAGTTAATGTGTTTGGTTTAGACGAATCAAATAACGTATACCCGTTACGAGTTACAAAGACTGAACGTCAAAATCATACAGATTTGCTGCTATTGACCAAAGGTGAAATATCACATTATGTTTACATCAAGAACTTTGAAACTTTGGTTGGACGACAAGTGACTAAAAAGAAAATTAGAGTAACAGTGTGTAAGAGATGCTTTTGTTTCACAAATAAAGACTTGAGACGTGGAGGATCGGAGTGGTTGTCGGAACACCAGCGGCTTTGTAATGACAACTATGAAGTGAAGATTAGTCTGCCACCACCATCTAGAGCATTTGTCCAGTTCAATAAAACAGTTCACCAATACCGGATTCCACTAGTTATCTACGCTGACTTTGAATCCACGTTAGTGCCGCAGGAACTTTCGGATGGTGAAGTAACTAGAAGAACCAAATATCAATTGCATCAACCTTACAGTTTTTGCTTATTGGTGAAATCTACTTTACCTGAAGAACAATTGCAAGACTACGGCTTAACATCCACTCCGATACTCTACCGTGGGGAAGGAGCCGCTAAGTATTTTGTAGACCAGTTGTATAACATTGCTGAAAAGGCGGAACGCTTATACGGTAATGTTTTACCCATGAAACCTTTGAACCAAAATCAACAAGAAGAATACATTTCGGCAACAAGATGTTATCTATGCAAGAAGAGCTTCAGTGAAGAAAATCAAAAAGTAAGAGATCATGATCACCTCACAGGGTTATACAGAGGACCTGCTTGTAATTCATGCAATATAAATTACAAACTGCCTCAATTTATTCCTGTCGTGTTACACAATCTTAGCGGCTATGACTCCCACTTCATTATCCCAGAGTTAGGACGAGATGATGGAAAAATCGAAGTATTAGCTGAAACATTGGAGAAGTACATCAGTTTTTCAAAAACAGTTGGTAAAATTAAACTTCGCTTCGTAGACTCTTATAGATTTATGTCATCTAGTTTGAGCAAATTGTCTGAGAACCTAAGAAGAGAAGATCTAAAAGAAACCAGCAAAATTGTACCTGAAGATAAATTGGACTTAGTATTACGAAAAGGAGTTTTCCCCTATGATTATATAACTTCCACAGAAAAGTTTGAAGAAACCAGTCTACCACCGATTGAAGCCTTCAATAGCAAATTAAATGAAAGTGAAATCTCCGTTGAAGACTACAATCATGCGTGTAATGTTTGGAACCAACTAAACATTCAAACTTTAGGGGAATATTCTGATTTTTATATAAAATTGGATGTAACTCTGCTGTGCGATGTGATGGAAGAATTTCGGAACACCTGTTTCTCAGCATACGGATTGGATCCTTTACACTCGTATACATCCCCTGGATTAGCATGGCAAGCTATGCTCAAGTCAACTAACTGCCGATTGGAGCTTCTCACAGACATCGATATGGTCCTCATGATCGAATCAGGTGTACGAGGTGGTTTGACTCAAGCTGTGACAAGACATGTTAAGGCCAACAACAAGTATATCCCCAACTTCGACGAGCAACAACCATCACTCTACCTTGGATATTTTGATGCGAACAACCTCTATGGTTGGGCGATGTCAAATCCACTTCCCTACGCAGACTTCAAGTGGATTGACCCGACCACCATTGGTGACATATCACGGATTCCAAAAGATGGCCAAACAGGCTATATTTTGGACTGTGATTTTGAATATCCAGAACACCTTCACGACCATCATTACGACCTGCCTCTCCTAGCCAAGACTGAAGTTTCACCGACAGGAAGATGGCCCAAGCTGATGATGACCTTGGAGAATAAGAGTCGATATGTGGCACACTACTGGGTAGTTCAACAAGCACTTGAATTGGGCCTACGTATAGTGAAAATTCACAGAGCAATTGAATTCACCCAGTCTTGTTGGTTGAAACCATATATCGATTCCAACACTACAAGAAGAGCTGCAGCGACAACAGCATTTGAAAAGGACTTCTACAAATTAATGAACAACGCCATCTTTGGGAAGACCTTGGAGAACAAGAGAAAACACAAAATTGTAAAATTAGTAAGTGATCCTAGGAAATTGGAAAAATTAGTGCAAAAACCAAATTTCGGAACATCAATGATTATAAACGAAAATCTAGTTGCTGTCAGTATGAATAAAACAACAATAGTGATGGATCGTCCGTTATACATTGGAATGTCGATTTTGGATATAAGTAAAACTCTGATGTATGATTTCCATTACAACAAAATGGTTAAACACTATGGAAGAGACAACATTGGAGTTGCATACATGGATACCGACGCGTTTATCTACTGGATAAAGACTTTGGACATGTATGAAGATCTAAGGAGTTTCCCATACAAAGACGACTTTGACTTCTCTGACTATCCGAAGAACCATCCGAATTACAATGAAAAGAATAAAAAAGTAATTGGAAAATTTAAAGATGAAGCAAATGGAATACCTTTGGAGGAAATAGTTGCGCTGATGTCCAAATTATATTCCTTCAAGATGTATATGGAAAACGACATACCGACAGTGAAGAAAGCTAAAGGAGTCAAAACATCGTACTTGAAGAAACGTGTGACATTTGACCATTACAAGACCTGCTTGTTTGAAGATTCTACAATGTCTGCAACGTTCAACACTATCAGAAGCTTTAAACATGAGGTCTACAGTGTCACTGAAGTTAAAAGAGCACTATCAGCTCAAGATGATAAAAGGCATATTATGCCGGATAAGATTCATACTCTTCCTTTCGGCCACTACTCTCTAAACCCTATCAACTAGTAACCTATTCTTCGTCCTTCTACAACTTCGACCTTATTCCTTTCTCCTTCCGTAAAAAAATGGGGAACACGGCAAGTCCAACGCCGTGTTCCCCATTTTTTTACACAAGTTTGGATGACCTTGACCTATATAAATGATGTGAATATTTAAGACAACATTCATTGTGATTATACATGTGATACATGAAACATTCAAACCTGCAATATGAAGAACTCAAAGCAAGAAATTGTCAACGAGCTTCATAAACCTGCAAGAAGAAAGTTTCCACGAAGAAATACAGTGATAAAAGGAATAAATGATTTATATCAAGCAGATTTAATCGAAATGATTCCTTATAGTAAACAAAATAGAGGATTTAAATACATATTGACTATTATTAATTGTTTTTCAAAAATGGCAGATGCTTTACCACTAAAAGATAAAAGTGGCAAAAGTGTTACAAAAGCAATGGAAACAGCTATACAAAGAGACAAACATACTATAAAACATTTACAAACTGATGATGGAAAAGAATATTTTAATAAGGAATTTGCAAATTTAATGAAAAAACACAACATTAACCATTACTCAACCAATTCAGAGGTAAAAGCATCAATAATTGAAAGATTCAACAGAACTTTAAAAGGTGCGATGTATAAGATGTTTTCTAACAGAGGATCGCACGTATGGATTGATATGTTACCAAAACTTATAAGCGATTACAATAACAAGTTTCATAGAACTATCGGTATGAAACCAAGCCAGGTGACTAATAAAAATGAAAAACTTGTATTAAAACGTATAAAAATGAATACTAAACCAAGAGTTGAAAAACTAAAGCCTAAAAGGTTTAATGTTGGTGATAAAGTGCGAATAAGCAAATACAAAGGTGTATTCAGTAAAAGATATCTTCCAAACTGGACAAATGAGGTATTTACTGTATTTAAGGTGCAACCTACAATACCAGAAACTTACATTTTAAAAGATAATAAAGGACAATTGCTGGAAGGAGGGTTTTATGGACATGAAATGTTAAAATCAACAGTAGGTGATGTATATTTAGTTGAAAAGGTGTTGCAACGAAAAAAGGATAAGGTTAAAGTACGATGGTTAGGATTTAATAAGACGGAAGATTCTTGGATACCTAAAAAGGATCTAATATAATGATAGAGCATCATTTTGGGTTGAACCATTACAAAGGATGGAGATAATACCGCAAAAAGACAATTTTACTATTAATAATATAGATGAACTCACAGTGGATGGTTCTCAATTTAATACTGGAAAACACGGTGTTTTGTTACCAAACACGGTGCGTTGTCTGGTTACCGGTCCTTCCAATTGTGGAAAAACAAATGTAGTATTCAATTTGATTACAAATCCTAAAGGATTACGTTTTAATAATTTATATGTATTTTCAAAGTCACTACAACAACCAAAATATCAGTTATTGGAACAAATACTCAATAATGTGCCTGAAGTTAAATATTTTAAATTCAACGCGAGCGAGAGTGTCATGCAACCGCAAGAGGCTAAACCATTCTCAGTATTCATATTTGACGATGTATCTTGTGAAAATCAAAATACAATAAGAAATTACTTCGCCATGGGTCGACATAACAACATAGATAGCATTTATATTGGTCAAACTTACAGCAAAATACCGAAACAGCTCATTAGAGACAATGCAAACATGTTAATTGTATTTAAACAGGATGAAACCAACCTAAAACACATATATTATGACCATGTAAGTGCGGATATGCCATTTGAACGATTTAAAGAGTTGTGTGGAAAGGCTTGGGCTGAAAAGTATGGGTTTTTAACAATTATGAAGGAACAACCGCTAAACAATGGTCGATACAGGATAGGATTTGATAAATTTATACTAATACACTGATCATGATGTAAAACATTCATTGTTGTACAACACGTCTTGCTACAAACATGGTTAACCAAGAAAAGTTAATAAAGGAAATAAAATCACTTAGTGATTCTATTCGAGATAAAAACAGAGCATTAAAATTAGGTATTAGCGAAAGGGAGAAATTTCTTGAATCTACTTTTAAACCTATTACTGAACCCTTGAAACAATTAAACAAAAAATTTGCTAAACCCGTTTTGGAAGGAGATGCAATTGCACCTATTACAAAGTTTGAAAGAGAAAATGTAAAATCAGAAGATTTTAGTGATGAAGACCTGGAATCCTCTACATATAGTGGTTTTACCGGTGGAGAACCTGAAAGAGAGCTAGAATCACCAGACTATAGTGGTATAAGAGAATTATATGAAGTAAAAGCTAAAAGAGGACATGAAGATGTATCAACTGCTAGTGAAGAGGAAAAAGAAGAAGAAGCAAGGGAAGGTCCGTCAAACATAAGCTTGTTGGGTGAAAACATTCATAACAAAGGACCTTTAGGAAGGAAATACATGGTAAAAATGTTACTCGGAACAATTCCTAATAAGAATTACCATAGTTATGGAGCGAGATTAACAGAAGATGGTTTAATGATAGGTAATAGCCCGTTAAACGTTGACGAACATGATAATATTGTCATTGGTGATCAAAGGTATAAGGGCACAAAAGGATTATTTGAATTATTATTTGAAAATAAGCCTTCAGTATCGTTAGTGAAAGAAAAAGACATGGAAGCATATAAAAATATTTTGGAACAGACAAATGCATATAGGAGAAAGTATTTACCTGACCAGCCTCCTTTTAGATCTAAGTCTTTAAAATATAAAGAATTTGTATCCAAGTTAATACCAACTAGAAGACAAACAATGCCGTTAACACAAAGAAAACCTGTAAAACGAAGATTTATGGCATCCACTTTGGATGTAAGTGCTCAGGAACGAAGAAAAAGAAGTAAGTCCGTTACGGGTACAGGTTTAATGAAGAAACTATATAACACAAATGTGATTTATTACAATAATATCAATAAATTGGTGGATAGAATGAAACTAATACATGAAGCTAAAGAAGCGGGTCATACTGGATTGGAAAACGAATGGGTGGCTTTAGTGGATGAACTCCGAAACCGTGGGGTAATCTCATAAAAATGCGTTACTCCCTAGAATACTATTCAGTTGCACTATGAGTGTCGACAAGTTCGGACGTTACTCCTCGGATGGGTTATATTATGCCAATAGTTTAAAAAGAAGTGCTGGTTTACCACAAACACCTGATGGAGATTATGATATAACTAATAAAAGGTTAAAAAACATAAAAGATCCCACAGATGAAAACGATGCAATAAATTTAAAAGTATTAAAAGAAAAGATATCACCAACATTAAGACTACAGAAAAACACTTATGACGCAGGTAATCATAGAATTGTCAATGTTGGTAAGCCAAATCAAAACGCTGATGCAATAAACAAAGGTTATTTATCATCAGAATTAAAAAATACGTTAAAATTCAATGGAAAAACGTATACTGCTGAAAATAAACGTATATCCAACGTAGATGACCCTAAAGATGCAAAAGACAGCGTAAATAGACGCTATTTACATTCATTAATACCTGAAAAGACAAAAGATGGTTTTTCTTTTTATAAATTTGTTATTAACGATATAGGTTATCCGAAAAATGAAAATGATGCTGTAAATTTAAAATATATAAAAGATCATTGTATTACACGTGATGTAGGAGTTATTGATTGTCTAGGTAATTGTTTAGCGAATGTTAAAGATGGTTCGGCACCATCAGATGGTGCAACAGTGGGTCAAATGAAGGAAACTTTAAAGCAAGAAACATCTGGATTTGTAAAACAGGATCAAGTAGTATCACGGTCGGGTGATGTGTTTGTACAAGGAAATGAAAAGTTTATTTTACTTGAACAAAAAAATAATGTTTGGGATTGCAAAGACATGAAATTATCAAATGCGCAATTAGCTACAGATGCTCATGATGTTCCGATTTTATCACAAGTTTTACATACTAATCCAAACAATTATCATAGAAGTTGGTTGGGTACAAATAGAAGAATAATTGACATATTTCCAGGTATCGATGATTACGATTGTGTTGTAGTAAAACAATCTTTAATATTAGACAAACCAAAAGGTAGTACTTTCAATGCGAAAAATAAGAAAATAGGTAATTTGGCACAAGGAACAGATCCAAAGGATGCTGCAACTGTAGGACAAACATTACAATATGATAGTGCAAATCAAGAGTTTATTTATAATACCAAAAGATTTAAATTAATGGATGTAAATGATTATCAAAATATATTAATTGCAGATCCAAATTCATTTAGCGGATTTAGAAAATTGTCTGGTGAGGAATTTATTCATAAAAATCATGTATTTAGAAATGAAGCAGACAGATCATTAATTAGTGCAGATTTAAAATATTTTAAATGTCCCGGGAATGATGCAAATGTAACTGATGAAGACTAAGAATTTGTATAAAAACTGATATGGGTTAGAAATCGGGACTAATATTATAAAAATGGGTTACACTCTAGAATGTTATTCAGTTGCACCATGAGTGTTGACAAGTTCGGACGGTATTCATCAGATGGATTATATTACTTTAATACTTTAAAAAGAGGTGTTGGATTACCACAAACACCTGATGGAGATTATGATATTAGTAATAAACGGTTAAAAAACATTAATGATCCCACAGATGAAAATGATGCAATAAATTTAAAAGTATTAAAAAAAGAGATATTACCAACACTGAAACTAAACAAAAACACATATAACGCGGGTAATCATAGAATTTCCAACGTCGGTAAGCCAAATCAAAACGCTGATGCAATAAACAGAGGTTATTTATCATCGGAATTGAAAAATACGTTAAAATTCGATGGAAAAACGTATAATGCTGAAAATCGACGTATATCTAACGTAGCAGACCCTGTAGATGAAAAAGACAGCATAAATAGACGCTATTTACATTCTATAATACCTGAAAAGACAAAAGATGGGTTTTCTTTTTATAAATTTGTTATTAACGATATAGGTTATCCAAAGAATGAAAATGATGCTGTAAATTTAAAATACATCAAAGATCATTGTATTACACGTGATGTAGGAATTATTGATTGCTTTGGTAATTGTTTAGCGAATGTAAAAGATGGTTCTGCACCATCAGATGGTGCAACGGTGGGGCAAATAAAGGAAACTTTAAAACAAGAAACATCTGGTTTTGTGAAACAAGACCAAGTAGTAACACGACAAGGAGATGTATTTGTACAGGGAAATAAAAAGTTTACTTTACTTGAAGAAAACAATAGTGTTTGGGATGGTAAAGGAAAGTCATTGACAAATTTATTTATTGGTGAAAAGCCTGGCGATGCTGTTACTTATGAACAGATAATACAATTAGAGCCAACTGGAAAACAATGGTGGAATTGTGATAACAAACGATTAACAAATGTTGCAGACCCTGATTATGCTGATAACGCTGTAACTGTTAATTTTCTTGTTAAAGTAATAGGTAATTTATTATTTGATATGCATAATTATATTGCAGCCGGACAACATAAACCTATTGATGAAAAAATGAGAAGTGCATGGATTAAACAAGAAATTCTTTATAAATACTTTTTTAATCATAATACACAAAAGTTTAGATCAACAGATTGGGGTACTTTTGATATTTAATTAAATAACACCATAAATTACATCATTTATGTGCAACCTGTCATAGAGGTAACACATAGGTTACGCTTTTCGAATATAAAAGACAATCATGGCATTTCATTACACCAGTCCATATCGAGACACTGTAAGGAAAGGAGGTGGGATCACGTCCACAGCGGTTTCTCTATTAAGTAAAGCCTTAAATCGAATTCCAGTAGGATCTATCGTAAATAGAGCAATAGACGCTTTACCATACGAATTTCATATACCGGGAGGTTATCAGTATTGCGGACCAGGAACTAAATTGAAAAAACGACTGGAAAGAGGTGATCCAGGCATAAATAAGTTAGATCAGGCTTGTAAAGAACACGATATCGCATATTCCACGTTTACCGATTCAAAAAATAGGTCAATCGCTGATAAAAAGCTAGCGAATATAGCTTGGCAACGAGTAAAGTCTAGTGACGCTAGTATTGCGGAAAAAGCAGCAGCTTTAGCGGTAACAGCAGGTATGAAGGCTAAAACAGCGGTAGGAGGTGGAAAAAGGAGGGGTAAGAATAAAAAAGGATCAAGCAAGAGAAAACATGGTGGTAATATTAGACTAAAAAGACGTTCTCCAAGGAAAAATAATAAAAAACCGACAATATGGTCAATGGTAAAAAACGGGGCTGGTCTATACCTAAGACCGTATCGTGCATATTAAATAAAAGAAATCAATTGGTTATACCGCATAAAGCGTTGACTAATGTTGAATTATTTAAATATATTTCCTGTTTAAAAATACCATTTTTCCGCGGAGTATTTATGAAAGACAGTTTACCAAAGAAAATATGGAAAAATGAGACTGGAATCGTAAATTTGGATAATACTGAAGGGCTTGGCACCCATTGGGTGTGTTATAAGAAACTAAATAGTAATGTATATTATTTTGATAGTTTTGGAAATTTGCCACCACCTAAAGAACTTGAACATTACTTTAAATCTGCTAAAAACATATATTACAACTATAAAAGAGAACAACCTGATAATACTTCAATATGCGGCCATTTATGTTTGGAATTCCTAGCTAAAAGTATCAGTCACTATTGAGATGTCTTCCTATACGGTATCATTAACAGGAAAATCGTCCACTTTACGAAGTATCCTTTTTCCAGCGTTACGCTTGCAAAAAGGAAGATTTTGGGAGGCAGCACTGTTGGATTTTACAACTTACAACTCTATTCCCAATGTTACGGAAGGTAAAAATAACTTATTGCATTATTATAAAGGAAAAGATGCCAGTGGGAAGTTTACAGACTTGGAAGTTTGCACTCTACCCACAGGTTCTTATGAAATTGATCATATTAATGAATTTTTGCAAAATAAAATGGGAAAAGACAATATAACGCTAAAAGGTAATAACAATACAATGAAAGCTGAGCTTACTTCAAAATATTATATAGATTTCAGTAAGTCACACTCAATTGGTGATTTATTAGGATTTCCCAAAGATGGAGCAATTTTAGAACCAAATAAAACACATTCCGGTAAACAAACTGTAACAATATTAAAAGTCAATAGTATAGACATAACTTGTAATATTATACAAGGAGCTTACAGAGATGGAGCAAATACTCATATAATACATACTTTTTACCCCAGTGTACCACCTGGATTTAAAATTGTTGAAAAGCCGCAAAACCTGGTATATCTACCTTTGAACACCACTTTCATTTCAGACATCGTGTTGAACGTATTGGATCAAGACGGTAACTTGATAGATTTCCGAGAAGAGCCTATTACGGTTAGATTACATTTAAAATCAACACTTTAATATAACATCATGGGTTTAACATTTAAAAGCGAACAACCTACGGGAATCCGCATTAGTAGCTCTTCAGCTGTGGAGGAGTTAACACGCGAGAACATTCGTTTCTTAGAGAGAATTGGATTAAAAGTAACCGATAATGGATATACTGGATATAGCTCAGGGTCCAACATTCGACGAAACCCTATGGGAAAAAGAATATCACACCCACAACCCTTACACTTCATCAAAATTAAACAATAACGATGAAATTCGTATTCCCATACAAAATCAAGACATTTACACACTACCATGTGAAAGTTACTTGTATATTGAAGGAAAAGTTACTAAAAAGGACGGTACTACTACTGGTACAACAGTTCCATTTATAAATAATCCCATGGCTTTCCTGTTTGATGAAATTAGATATGAAATATCAGGTGTAACAGTTGATTCTACTAAAAAAGTAGGTATTGCAACAACTTTAAAGGGATTAACATCTATATCACCTAATGAAACCAATTTAATACAACCTGCAGGATGGGTTTTACCTGCAAAAGACACAATCACTCCAGATACAAATGGAAATTTTGATTTTCATATTCCGTTACGTTTGTTGCTTGGTTTTGCTGAAGATTATAGGAAAATAATATTAAACGTTAAACAAGAATTAGTTTTGTTGAGATCTTCAAACGATAAAGATATTATTAAAGCTCCAGACGGTACAACAGATGCAACTTTAGAATGGAAATTAACATTAGACAAAATTGTATGGAGAGTTCCACATGTTAAATTAGCTGACGAGCATAGAATGCTACTATTAAGAAAGTTAAAGGCTGATCGTGATATTGTAATTCCTTTTAGAAGTTGGGAATTTCATGAACATCCCAGCTTGCCAACTACGGATCGACACACTTGGACAGTTAAAACATCTAATTATGTGGAACGAGCCAGGTATATTATATTTGGTTTACAAACAGGCAGAAGAGACACCATCACCAAACATGCAGGCCAATTTGATCATTGCAACTTGAAAAATATTAAAGTTTATTTAAATTCACAATTTTTTCCATACGATAATTTAAATGTGTCATTTGCTAATAAAAAGTACAGCATATTGTACGATATGTATGCAAGATTCCAAAGTTCATATTATGGTAAAACGAATGCACCTTTACTATCACCAGAAAAATACTTAGATGGTTACCCTATAGTTGTAATCGATTGTTCTAAACAAAATGAATCGGTAAAATCATCAAGTGTAGATATAAAAATAGAAATGGAATTCAACGCGCCTATATCGGCTAATACAACTGCATACTGTTTAATTCTACATGATAAAATCGTAACATACACACCTTTAACTGGAACTGTTAAAAATGTATTGTAAAAGACCGGTTTTCCTACATTCCAATGCATTCCGCGAGTATAAAAGCAGAGCGTTCAGCTCGCTCCTTATCAGTTTGTTGCCTGTTGTTGTATGGGTAGCATCTTATTCAATATGACTTCTCCTAGTGGTACACAAGAAAATGTAGTAGATATTGAGAAGGAGATATCCGACTTTTTAGATCTTCAAGGTCAACCGGAGGGAGATGAACACAACGCTTGCGGACAACTCCACGCCAGTAATAATGTTGAGGAAAAAGGTAAAAGAAGAAAGAATGCACACAAGAGGAAAAGGGATATTGAAGATAATATTTCTCCTAACATATTAAGTGAGGTATTCTTGCGAATATTTTACCCAATCTCTTCCAGTTTGGACAAAAGTGTTTTAATCGGTGTTATGAAATCGACGGATTATTCACCTACTGTAATTTTAACTCATGGACCCAAAATGATTTTGTTCACCGATAGTGCTTGGGAATCTTTTATGAAGCACTTGCATCTGCTAGAATGCTATTTAACTAGTAACATGTATGGAAGAAAGACAAGAGTAGGACTTTTGGATTCAAATGTGGAAATTGATATTATAAAGAATCGTGGTGACCATCAGTTGCGGTTTAGAGACACAACAATACATGATAGAAAGATTCAACTTAATCGAGAAGAGTTTTTTATTCTAACCTGTGCAACTGAACCAATAACAAGATACTTGAGACAACTAGTGTTTTCAAGTTCTATTATTAAAGATTATTTGGAAGACACTTTGGACAAACAACCGGACGCACCTATACTGTACGGACCTGTGGATACTTCTATATTTAATAGAGTTCCTCATGAAGTTCAAATGTGGAGACAATTGGAAAAATACGCTCAACTACATAAGAAATCAGTAAAACAGGAAGAAGAGGAAGAAGGAGGAGAAGAATCAAGTGTTAGTGATGAAAATGAAAACAAGGAGAATGTAAAGATGGAAACTTAGATGACAATGGTTGGTTTTTAAAACAATATCAAACGCTTTGTGGGGTTAGGCCTACCGGGGACGGTGCCCACGTTAAATATACACCAACGCGCCAACAACTGTACGGCCTGGTATAAAAGTCGTACCTACCGTGGTGTGGAAATCAGTTGATCTTTGGACTTCGACATGAGCAGACGAGTGGCCTTCGCAATGGACAAGGAAGAAGAACAAGTAAAGTCCAAACCTGGTATAATTGAGTTCCAAGCGTTTCGGGGTAATGACGATAGATTTATCATAAAAGAACTTGTGTTTTTCGACATCAATACAGGTGTTCCATATACATTTTTGTTCAAACCACCATGTTCTTATTCATCATTAACTAGCAAAGCCGCTACTACCAACAGGTGGATTTCAAAATATTTCCATCATATCGATTGGTATGATGGTTTTGCAAGTTACACAGACTTGTATCACATCATGCATCAGTTTTCAAACAGGTTTACCAATATTTATACAAAAGGACTGGAAAAGAAGAGATGGATCGAAGAATTTACTCATGTTCCGGTTAATGATGTGGACTTGGATAAAAACTACAAGTATACGATGGAAAATGTTTGTATTTGTACTAAAAGTCCAGAACATGAAAAAGATAGACATTGCGCTTTAAAAAACGCCTATAAACTCGCATCTTACCTTCAAAGTGGGGAAGTGGGGAGTGGTGGGGGTGACGGGGGTTATATAAGTGAGGAGCAGACCGGGACCTGGCATGAGTATTACTCGAGATTCCGAGACGACAACATCTCCCAGCAAGAAGACGAAGAAGAAGACACTCTTTAACTCAACCATGGCATCTCACCAGTTCCTGCAAACTTTGGTTGAGCAGTTCAATGCTCACTCCAAATCTACCATACTACCTGTCAAGAAGTGTTCCGAACTTAAAGATGAGAAGCACTACATTATCCACGCCATGAAGAAGATGGAGACTACAGTTGGAGAGGCCATCTGCTGCAGTCTTAGCGAGGCACCATTCACTCCGGGGGATGAGCCCAAGTTCCAAGTCTACCTGCCAAAACGATTCGTCCATCTCCTCCAGAACGAGGATCTGCGCTCCATCCAACCTGGCTGTCTCTACCTGGTTTCCCACGGTTGCACGGGTAGCAATTCCACCGAGTTGACCATCCACATCGTCGACAAGCAGCAGTGTTAGATTTAAGTTTTACTGTTGTACATATGTTATTGTAATGTTTTATAAATAAACCATAAAAGACAAAAAAAATACAAAAGACAAAAAATGCAACATATCAATATGTGAGGTTTGTCACATATTGATATGTTGCATTTTTTTTAAACTTCGCGGGTGACCTTGACCTTTGACCTTTGCATTTCACAGTTACCCCTACCACCAAGCTAAAGGTCAAACATGCTTCAATGCAAACACCCCCACCACTTTTTCATAGTACCCCCAAGCGCTGTGCCTCAGCTTCATTTCAACTCCGACGGTCAACAGTACAACATCAAGATGTCTCTCAATGTAAGTTGTGCTAGTTACGAGGAGGTAACCATTAAGACTCAGCAGGAGCTGAACGACTTGTACAAGGAGTTGCAGCTGATGGTGGCGCGAGGCTACCGTATAAATGTGCAAGTCTACGCTTGCAATATACGCAATCTCCGACACCCAAAAGAAGAGTCTGAACATTACTCTTCTCCAGCGACTTCATCACCGGCGTCCATGAAGACTGAAGCGAGCCAGACTTTGGATTATTTCAGCTGACTAGCAGTTGGTTTCTTCTTCTTACCATTGTAGAATATGTTTATTTCTTTATTATATTAAAGATGTAAAAGAGAAAAAACACCTATCTTGTTACTGACATATGTGCTCAGTAACAAGATAGGATTTTTTAAAACACAATTTGGATGACCTTGAAACTTCCCCCACTTTTTTATAGTACCCCCAAGCGCTGTGCCTCAGCTTCATTTCAACTCCAACGGTCAACCATACAACATCAAGATGTCTCTCAATGTAAGTTGTGCTAGTTACGAGGAGGTAACCATTAAGACTCAGCAGGAGCTGAACGATTTGTACAAGGAGTCCAAAAATGAGGTTGTCAACAAAACCGATGATCAACAATTGTGGGACTCCTCTATTACAGAAAAGGAATTACATGCAGCCGTCGAAGCTGTCGAGGAAAAGGAAAAGAACCTTAGGCAGCTCTGGTTGGCTCAGATGGATATTTGCGGATCTGTGCCGCGTGATGATTTTGAACTTCAATGTCAGATGGCGATTACCCAGCAACTAGAAGAAGCCGAAAAGGAGCTAAAGAGTGGAGGTACTATTTGGGCGGAGGTGAAAACTGAGAAACATGAAGAATATACCGAATATGATGATTAAACGTACTGTTGATCCCAATCCTTTTAGTTTAAGTGGTTATGTTATAAGTAAATAGACAAAGTTTCCTTTTTTAAAACTCCATTTGGGTGACCTTGAAATTTCCCCCACCACTCTGTTATACCAGCATTGCTCGCTGCAACAAGCATCATTCCTCCTCCAACAACCATGGCGGACACACCTGCTTGCGATGACATGTCTTCCACCGAAGATGTACCCACTACAAGTTGGAAATTGACAATCAACGACGTGCATTATTTAGAAACCATCTGCGATTGGATGAAGTCTATTCTCCTCGACAACCCGGGAATAAAGCTCAAGGTCACTTTAGATTATGATTGGTCTGAAGTTATAATGCAGCAAGACGATCAAGAATCAGATCACAGTGGAGGTCAACAATCACCGGAGTATTTGTCACATTTACCGTTGTTAACCATATATCCTACAAATGAGGTGGAAAGGGAAGAAGAGGAGCATGAAGTTTAGAGTTTCTTATTTTTTAAAACCCAATTTGGATGACCTTGAGATTTCCCCCACCACTTTCCATATACCTAGAGTGCGCAGAGCCAGACAGTCAGTCGCTTGGTGTCCGTCGAAGGGTGCACATCGCTGTTGCTACTCCAATTCCTGACAATTTGGGGTAGTTCAAGGTCGCCACACTTCTACTTTGGAACGACATCAACTTGTAGTATTTCTGTGTTTTGAATCTAGGTCAGTACACTTTAACTCTGGGATGATATCGACTTGTACTATTTCTGTGTTTTGACTCAAGGTCATCACACTTTAATTCTGGGATGATTTCGACTTATAGCATTTCAGTGTTTTAACTCAAGATCGTCACACTTTAAATCTGGGGGCGGGATCGACTTGTAGTAGTATTTCTGTGTTTTGACTCAAGGTCACCACACTTTAACTCTGGGATGATTTCAACTTATAGTATTTCAGTGTTTTGACTCAATGTCACCACACTTTAACTCTGGGGCGGTATCAACTTGTAGTATTTCTATGTTTTTACTCAAGGTCATCACACTTTAGCATGTAACTTTAAGGTAGCACCGAAACGGTGCTACCCGGCTTGACATTTTCAAGTTTCCCAAGTTCATCACAATTTCCCCCACCACTTCCCATATACCTAGAGTGCGCGGGGCCGGACAGTCAGTCGCTCGGTGTCTGTCTTAGGGTGCGCATCGCGGTTGCAGTAATGGTCGAATGGGGGCTTCTGGGTCAGTTCAAGGTCACCCGAGCGGTGTCACATGACGGTTTAGGCAGAGTCACGTTGCAAACTTCAAGTTTCCTCAGCACTTTTGCTGTTTCTCATCGCAAATTCGCTCCAAGTTGTCAAGGTCATGGTAACTGTGACTGAAACTCGGAGCGTAGTGCGAGAAACAGCAAAAGTGCCAAAAAATTTTAGGTTTCAGCGTGACCTTGACCTTTGTGACATCGATGACGTCATCATGGTGACGTAAGGGGTGATGACGTCATCAGCACGTCATTTTTGTGACGTCATGGGTGTGACGTCAAGGAAGTGACGTCATTGGTGATGACGTCATCGATGATGCAATCGATGACGTCATCAATGAGGTCATTGACCTCGATGACGTCATCGATGACGTCATCGCTCGGGTGACCTTGAACTGGCCCAAAAGCCCCCATTCCCCACTACTCATGTTATGATGTAAATGATGTTAGA